>JARJCV010000110.1:0-161541 GCA_029281435.1 Mycena haematopus
GTAAATGTAGAGCACAAATAAATATGAAGAATCAAATAGCTACTCTGGCCCAGGCCCAGGCTCGTTGAGCGCAATCCATTCCTCGAGAACGCGAGGAGTGCAACCTATCTCAGATAAATAGTGCTTCAAAAATTGAGCACCAATGTTTGTAGCCAGATCGGTCAATGGCCACAAATAAATATGTGCACAATTACACCTCGTGATCCTTAGAAGATGCAGGTTACCACCTGAAAGAAGGTGGGTGCATTTGAAGTCGATCTCGTTACGCAAAAGTGTTACATCCGTGCAGAATGCTAAGCATACCTCCAACCTCCGACTTCCGGAGCCTTATTGGAGATTTGGAATCAACCAGTATGTCTTCTGTCACACTATCCATCCTCCATCCCAACTTCCACCGACCTCCGAATCAACCTCCGACCATACTATTCTCTGTCATTTTCCTGCCGACTTCCTTCTGGCTATCACGTTCCTTTCCGCCAATCCCGTATCTTGCCATTCGGCAATTCCTCACGGGCTGAAGCACATACACGTGCTATCCGCCCTAACCTCCGATGCTGGCTCATGTCCGCCTCATGCATCACCTTCTACATTTTATGCCTTATGCACTCCTCTTCTTTTTATTATTGTTCTTATTGTTCTCTTATTGTTCTTATTGTCTTGTACCATACTTCCTTACCTTTATTGGGATTCTCCATAATTACTATAAAGCACCTCCTGTAACTTTCTCCTTCTTTAGTTTGTTAATAAACATTTCTTTCGTGCCTAATCCTCCGACCTCTGAGTCCCTCTCTCTTCGGCAACGCTAGGCCTCCAACTTAGCACTCCGGAAGTTCAGCTCTAACTTCTGGACCTCCGCCACTTCTTGTCTCTAGTCTTGTCTGTGCCAAGAAGACCACACTTACCTTTAACCTACGTGGTAATAGTGTTTCCGATATTCCGTGAACTATCCGGTACATCTGACGTTTGACTTCCGGTATAACCTCCGGACTTCTAAACTTCCGATATCTCGTTCCCCCCCAGATTCCTCTTTCCTCCTTCCACCTCCGCTCTTCTTCCTACTCTCGGCAGGGGATATAACAGTATTAACAAACTCACCTTCCTGGCATTGGAACATGTCTTCTTCTTCGTTGGACAACACTCCTCTCGCCTCCCCAACAATCACGTTCTCTCCGTCTGGGGAAGAGGAGCGCCTGTCTGTCCTCTTCACACCTGGTTCCACATTGGCTTTCTCTAACGACAAATCGGAGTCGAATTCTTCCTCCGATTGCGTCTCCGTCAACACAGTCCCACGATCTTCCGACCTGGCAATCACCGGTCACGGAGGGTTTTGGGGTTCAGGACTTTTCAGGCTCGACACTACATTTTCTCCGGTCCTAGGACCACTTTCGGTATTTTCCGTTCCAATCCTCGGAACTTCCGGAAGTAGTGAGGACACTCCTGGATGTTCTGTCCTAACCGGTGTTTGGTACCCTTCTACTACTCCGGATTCTCAAGCGGCTCCACAGTCGGGACTTGCATCTCCGCAGTCTCTGCATGCTTCTGGAGGTACCCACATCGATGTTGATGAAGATTTTCCCTGTCGCGATGAACATCCTTCCACTTCCTCTTCCGAATTCCAGCCACCTCTCTTCTTTGACGGGTCAGGTCCGTCCGAGCTTTCACCCTTCCTTGTCCAGTGGTATTCGCACTTTGCGGATTTTCCGCTGGACTTCCAGACGGACGACGACAAGATTGCTTGCATCCGCTCGTTAGCAGCTCGGATGTTCGACACCTAAACCGTTAAATCCCCAAAGATGAATGGCACATTTCTTGCCAGACCCTCTGTTTCTTTCAGCTCTCCGGCTGCTTCCATAAGTATCTTGACGTCCGGGTTCCAAGTCAACATTGTGGCTACGGCTCTTTTCAGAGACATTGAAACAATCTGTGACCCATCATCCAGAACTGCCTCCACTTGGTGCCTTCCGTTTACAGTGGGAAAGAGACATCTAAGAGCCGCTGATTCTGACGCCGTGTATATTTTCATGCCAGATTCATAAACTCTCTTCTGATCCTCCCTGGGTATATTGGATAGATAGCACTCCACTGGATCAGGACAGACAATGGCTCCCACCGGAACCCCTGCTTCCCCAATAGACACAAAATAACTCTGGTCGGGTAAATGGGTACTATGCAGAGCGTCTAGCTCAAGTGCATGGTTATCCACAAACTCCGCAGAAGGGAAAGGTTCATCCAGAACCCAAACAGCTTTATTCTCCTTATCCAGAATCGGCTGCCTGGTCTTTGTCAATTTTGTTCTGACACCCTTTGCAACTTCTCCAGATACTGCCAACAGATCACCCAACTTCATGGTTACCTCTGCGTTCATTACATTCTCAATAACCTCGCCAGTCAGTCCTGGTTTGTGAACCGGCGCCGACAGACGGTAAGACTTTTGCTCTGATCCAGAAGCGGTCCCCTTCTTCTGACTAGATTCTGGATTTCCATTAATGCCTACTTTCTGCAAGTCTTTTTGGACTTGAACATCTAGCGGCTGGGTATCTTCTTCCAGAAGCATGTCATCCAAACTGAGATTCCGGTTTCCTGGTTTCGCAGCCTCTGCCACACCCATATCTTCGCGATCAACACCAGCTTTCATTCTGGATTTAGAATGCCTCTTCAGATGCAAGATTAACTTGTCTCTTATGGTATCAAAAGAATTCTGTTCCCTAGGCTCCCAAACAAATGGTATATTTTCACGCGCAATGCTTGCTAACGGCTTGGAAATGCGACTGTATTCCCAGATATCATTCCGGTACTCATCCGCAACCCGCAAAAAGTCCAACGCTTCTTTCCGGTTTGCTGGTGTAACCCAACTTTCCAGTTTATCAACGTGGTTTCTTACGTCCTCCTCGTCAACCCATCTCACACGCCAATTCGGATCTCTTTCAGCAACACTATTGACCTCAGTACGGTTCTCCGGAGGTTTGGTCTTGGGTGGGGTTTTATTTTTCCCTTTCTCACCCGCCTCCTTCCTCGAACTACTCAGAAATTTCCTTAGCAGAGCCCTTTCCGGCTCCACTTCGGGTCTGAGCAAACATCTCCAGGATCTGGGCTACCTGATTCTGACTGAACCCAGCCGTATTATTGGCGGGCGCAGGAGCAGTAGGTGGTTCAGCCACTTGAACATATTGCGGCTGAGCTACAAACTGTTGCTGCGTTTGCTGTTGCTGCCAAGGACCTGACTGCTGCCCGAACTGTGGCGGCTGAGTCCATGTACCTTGCATAGGTGCAACTTCGTTCCTTTTTGAGTTCATGAGTTGAACTTTCAAAGCCAGAAGCTCATCATCTCGAGAATCATAATATCTACTGAGTGGCTCTTCGTCCATCATGTATCCTTGGGAGAATTGATTGACTTTCTGACTCTTCTGCAGTGGCTTGCCTTTCGGTTTGCCTTGGGCTGAGTAATAATCATCAACCATTTCTTTCCTAGTTCCCCCATCCGGAGTCCTTGGAATATAATTCCCATTGCCCAGACGCATTCTACCATCTACGAAGGATAAATATCCCATCCGTATATGCTCGTCCTTATAAAGGCAATTGGCTACGAGGTGATCCTCACCACAATAGAAACAACCTTGTTGCCCTCGCTGTTCTGGATTTCTAGGCGGAGCTATAGTTGTCCCCTGATGACCTTGATCATAGTTTGAATGGCCCTGAGTTTGGTTGCTTGAGCCACCTTGGTTGCCAGTCATATGAGGAGGGGCATTTTTCATAACTTGAATAAAGGTGCGCTGAATCACATCCTCTACCCGTTGCCCAATTTCCTTCTTATGAACCTGGAACCCATCCTTGATGTGCGCAACTTCTTGTGAAAGCGTCTCTAACTGCTGGAGATATTCTTTCTTGATACCTCCATCCGAGTATTGCCCTCTGTTGCCTGAGCCAGCTAATCCAATACTGGACAGATCCGCATCCACAATATCTCTAGCCAACTGTATTATTGCGGATAGTGGAATTGCATCTCCCTGGCGTTGAACATTTGTTGCCGCTGGAGGATTTGGTACAATTGGAGCAGCCGTAGCCGTCGATCCTCCCAAGTTTATCTTGTACTGAATTATCAATTGCCTCAATTGGTTCTTGAAGTCATAATCCAGACAATCCATAAACATTGTCACTAGTTCTCCATTGCCCAGAGAAGCTGGTGGCTGCATCAATTTTGTGGCCTCGGTCTCAAACTGCATAGAAAACATCCGCAAGTCGCTGATATCTGCGGTAGAAATGTTGGAGTAAGTCTGTGTTACATCCGTGCAGAATGCTAAGCGTACTTCCGATCTCCGGAACCTCCGTCCTCCGACTTTCGGAGCTTCATTGGAGATTTGGAAACAATCAGTATGTCTTCTGCCACACTATCTATCCTCCATCCCAACCTCCGCCGACCTCCGAATCAACCTCCGACCATCCACACTATTCTCCGTCATTTTCCCGCCGACTTCATTCCGGCTGTCACGCTCCTTTCCGCCAATCCCGTATCCTGCCATTCGGCAATCCCTCGCGGGCCGAAGCACATACACGTGCTATCGGTCCTAACCTCCGATACTGGCTCATGTCCGCCTCATGCATCACCTTCTATGTTTTATGCCTTATGCATTCCTCTTCTTTTACTATTGTTCTTATTGTTCTCTTATTGTTCTTATTGTCTTGTACTGTACTTCCTTACCTTTATTGGGATTCTCCGTAATTACTATAAAGCACCCCTTGTAACTTTCTCTTTCTTCAGTTTGTTAATAAACGTTTCTTTCGTGCCCTATCCTCCGACCTCCGAGTCACTCTCCCTTCGGCAACGCTAGGCCTCCAACTTAGCACTCCGGAGGTTTCGCTCCAAACCTCCGGACCTCCGCCACTTCTTGTCTAGTCCCGTCCGTGCCAAGAAGACCACACTTACCCTTAACCTACCTGTGGTAATAGTGTTCCCGATATTCCGTGTAAACATCCGGTACATCTGACGTTTGACTTCCGGTATAACCTCCAGACTTCCGAACCTTCGATATCTCGTCCCCCCGGATTCTTCCTACTTCCCTTCCACCTCCGCTTTCCTCCTTACTCCCGGCACGGGATATAACAGTATTAACAAACTCACCTTCCTGGCATTGGAACATGTCTTCTTCTTCGTCCGACAACACTCCTCTCGCCTCCCCAACAATCACATTCTCTCCGTCTGGGGATGAGGAGCGCCTGTCTGTCCTCTTCACATCTGGTTCTACATTGGCCTTTTCTAGCGACAAATCGGAGTCGAATTCTTCCTCCGATTGTGTCTCCATCAACACAGTCCCACGATCTTCCGACCTGGCAATCACTGGTCGCGGAGGTTTTTGGGGTTCAGGACTTTCCAGGCTCGACACTACGTTTTCTCCGGTCTTAGGACCACTTCCGGTATTTTCCACTCCGATTCTCGGAACTTCCGGAAGTAGTGAGGACACTCCTGGACGTTCTGTCCCAACCGGTGTTTGGTACCCTTCCACTACTCCGGATCCTCAAGCGTCTTCACAGTCGGGACTTGCATCTCCGCAGTCTCCGCACGCTTCCGGAGGTACCCACATCGATGTTGATGAAGATTTTCCCTGTCGCGATGAACATCCTTCTGCTTCCCCTTCCGAATTCCAGCCACCTCTCTTCTTTGACGGGTCAGATCCGTCCGAGCTTTCGCCCTTCCTGGTCCAGTGCTACTCGCACTTTGCGGATTTTCCGCTGGACTTCCGAACGGACGATGACAAAATCGCTTGCATCCGCTCGTTTCTCCGCGGTGAAGCAGCTCGGATATTCGACACCTCCGATGACTCCAGGGTGCCGCAGCATCTGGCTTGGAGAGGAGAGCTTTCCGTCTTCGTGGCGGAACTTCATGATATTTCCGGTCGTTATGACTGGATTGGTCACGCGGAGGATGGTCTTCGAAGGCTTCGGATGAAGGCATCCGATCGTATTGGTCCCTTCCTTGTTCGTTTTGACGAACTCACCGCAAAGCTTGACTGGGGTGGTCCTGCACTCCGTCATGCCCTCTTCTCTGCTCTTCCGCTCCGCATTACTTCGGAATTATTGGAGCCGGATATCTATCCCGGCACCATGGATGGACTTCGGGCTGCTATCCAGCGCCTTGATGCTGAGTTTTGGCAAAGTCCCCGAGGGCAGGAGTTAGCGTTGAGGGAAGGTCAAGATCGGCCTACACAGAGTTCCGGAGTCACCACCGGTAATGGTTCACCTCGCACTTCGCGCCGCAGAACTCCCGAGACTTCCGCTTCGGAAGTTCGCGCCGGAAGTTCGCGCGGTTTTCAATAGGCTTCCGCACCATTCCGTCTGGTGTTACCACCTCTCCGTCCATATCCGCTGCCGCTCGGGCCACCATACCGCAACGTGGCGGACCCTCACATCAACGTCCTCGTCGCCCTGTTCACAATCCCAACAGGACCTCCGAGGGTGAGCGGGAGCGTCGGAGAAGTCCAAATCCATGCACATTCTGTGCTGGACATGAGGCCACCTCGTGCGTGAATCATCCGAACGTGAACCAGTAAACGACATGAAGACATTCCCGTCCGGACGTCTGCGTAGACTCCCGGACGTACAAAAAACGCATTCATTCTTTTCCGCCGCACTTTCCGATCTGTTGTTGACAGGTTCGGAGGTGTACAAATATGCTATCATCTGGAATGCCGCGGAATTCAACTTCCGATATGAACTTTCGATTTATCTGTTTCGCAACGTGTACTTATATATTCAATGAAAGGTTCAATTTCTACTTCCAGATCCTCCGAAAGTGGACGAAAGTTCATCCCACCGAAAGTTTTCTTCAAAAATCCCTCTAAATCCCCGGCATCTCCATTCCGTTAATCAACAATTCTTTGTCACCCACATCCACTTTGTTGAAGTTTCCATCTTCCGGAAAATTTGCGTCATCGAGTTCTGATTCTCCACGGAACTAGCTATCGGATACCTGAAGCACCATCACAGACCAAGTCCGTTGACTTGGCGATCGGGAGCCTTCTACCATTTCCACGCTACTCCAAAGAGTTTTTAGTGTGCACACGACCGACTCTCTAAAGTCGGATATTGTCCGGTTTCCCACATGCGGGAAAGCTTATGCCTTTGCCGGCAGTTCTGTCGCCTTCAACAAGAGATCCTTAGGTCTCATCGCCTATCGGCGACTCGTTCGATCTCACGAACACTTCCGAGACTTCCGTCTCCGGGATTTCATCCGCGGAGCATCGTCTCACACCTTCGTTGGAGTTCTTCATTGAATGTCCAGCCGTCTTCGAGACAACTTCCGCTCATCACCGGAAATTCTGGTTCGCCAACCTCCGCTGAGCACTACGTCCAGTTTCGTAGCCTCTAGCTCCGCATTCCTGGACCATACCCTGAAGCACTTCCGCTTCACGATTATCCGACTTCCTTCAGCACCTTGCCTTGGATTCGTCGGTTTTCGACTTTTCAGCAGCGGACATGAACTCCTTCATGTCTCCGCTATCAATTACCTTTTCTTGGTTCATCACGCCTACCTTGTCGGTTCCGGAATTCACCATCAATTTCGTGCACTCCGAGATTGCGGAGATTCATAACTTCCGCGATCTCTTGCCGGAAGACTTCTTGCGCTCTTTTAGTCCAGTTGCTGATTCGACAATACGAACCAGAACTCCCTGAACTTCCGTTTACGGAGTTCACGGTTCTACGTCTCCGCGGTTACCTTCCGCGCTTCGACAATAGACTATCTGGAGCCTGGAACCTCATCGGAAGTTTTCCTTCTCCGATGTTGTGTTTTCCTTCCGTGCAACATTCCAACTGCGACAATGGCACATCCGAAGCAGGACTTCATCGCCGCCCTCTCTTGGCATCAAGCCTGGCGATTCACCTAGCTTCATATCATTCCTTCTTCATGAGGAATGATCTTCCGATATGGTCGTGTTCTTTTGAACATCCAAATACCACGCGTCGATGGCAAAGGTCTTCGTCCGAATCCTCGGAGGTTTTTTCGTCGGAGGCCAAACTTCCGCGGACTTATCTGGGGCAATTCGAACTGGAAGGAACCTTACGGCTGTGTTACATTCGGGGATTGGCAACCTCCGAATCAAACCGCCGGTCGTCGCTTGGTTCACGACCAGCATAAAATCCGTTGCATTAATGCGTTAGAGATCACTCTATGCATTAACTTCCGGTCTCGATGTAGCCCGAGATTCATGGATATCAAAATCCATCGGATGTCTGTGCTCAGATCGAGCATCCTCCGGTTTCTTGAAAACAAACCAAAAAATAGCAGTACAGGCGCTACTGGCAGCGATGGGAATCGAACCCAAGATTCTATTGGCCTGTCACGTGACAAAGTCAAGAGAATAACCATTGCACCAAAGTGGCTACAGCAGTACTAGGCTTTAACATCAAGTAACCGAAGATTTTCTGGTCTACTCCAGAAAATAACTTGGATTTCGGCATTGATAGTAGACGATGGGACGTCCACCTAAAAAGGGGGATACGTTACTGCGTTTATTAAAAATTCCGATAACTTCCGATTTTCTCTGCAAAAACCTACGCTGATTAATCCTGGACAGCAATTACTGCGGAGTAATCCTCCAAGTTCTTCTTGTGTCGCCACGGAGCCGACTTTAACTTCCGGTTCCTATCCCTTATGACGACAACTTCCGCGCTGGACTTCATCCTTACGCTCTCTATTTCCGATCATGTCACCGAACTTCCGAGATCACCCTCAGAACTTCCGGTCGACTAAAGGAAAAGACAAACCTCCGCTCAAGAGCAATTTCCGCATCAAGTCCATCACGCGCATCGGCCATCGTATTACTCCTCGGAGTTTCCGATTGCCTACCTAACGGTCGTTACTGGGTTACCTTCCTAGTACCTCGCAGGGTATCCATCGAGCTCTTCCAAGACTCTTCCGAGTCTCTGACCCAAGTCTTACCGAAACCAACTTCCGTACGACTTCCGGTCAATCTCCGAGCTCATTCCCGGATTCTGTCAGCATGAGAAGCAAGGCTTCCGCCAAGCACCTATGCGCTGAGGAATCATTCTTCATCTTCCAACGTTTTCACTTGTGTTTCCCACGACGAGTGGATGATATTCCGGACATAGGAAACTTCCACTTATCCTTGGGCGAACGGATTGGATTCAATGACTCACCATCATTCCATCCACGTATCTGATTCACGGAACTCTCCGGTTATGGATCCTCCGCCTGGAACTTCCGAGGAAATTATTCCATCCCAGACAAATCAGATGCAATCCGTTATTCATCGGCTTACCGGCATCCATCATTATCCTCCGGTACTCCGACTCACAATCTTCATCTTGAAGAAATTATGCGCTAAGTTTACAAAATCACCAAAAACATCTACTTATGCAATCCTTTTGTTTCTCCACTCAACGGGATTCCATTGTTCACCAAGGGAAACTTCCGACACTGTCCTCTGTAGAGGCGTTGGTTACCCATCAACGGTGTTCAATCCCCTTGATCTTCAAGTCCGCATCCGTACGGACAATACTCCGGTTCCTTCCGGAACATCCGTCCTTGAACTTCCGGTCCTCCGGAGGTTTCTATGGACACCCATCACGTGCCATTCCAGGCATTCATTTCCGATGACTTCCGTCATCTTCCGACTTCCGACTTCGATTTCAATTCACACTTCAATTCAAGCAATTCCAAGAAATCAAGTCATTCTATATACAAATCAAGAAAATATTCTATATTACATTCATTTCTTCGACGCGCACAGGAGTCCATTTACTCCTCCTCCTCATCATCCGGTTCGGGCTCGGTGACGATGGGGGGCTCGGAGAGTTCCTTCTCCTTCGCCTTCTCACCAACGTCGTCCTCCGACTCGACCTCCGCCTCGGGATCCATCTCCGCTCATCCTCCGAACCTCCGTCGGAAGAGGCGCGACCTTCCGCACACGCGCCTTGCCCTTCCCTTTCCCAACAACGGGGGCTTCATCGTCCGAGTCGATGTCGATGACCTCGACGCCCGGAGGCGGAGGAACCGCGTGCTTTCTTGAGGTCCTCCGGCCATTCCGGGGACAAATCGCGCTCCCGCTTAACTTGCACGGGGGATTTATCCTCTGGAGCCGGAGGCTCCGCGTCTTCCTCGTCTGCAATTGCGTCCACCGCCGCACGATGTGCGCGGCGGTCATCCTCCTCCCGCTCTTCCTGTGTCCGACCCGACCCACCTTGTCCGCCTTCGTGACGACGGTACTCCTCCATCATCCTCCGCGACTCCCTGCCGCATCCGCCATCCACGCATCCTCCGTGTCTGCAGTGGACTCGGGCAGGTTGTCGGTGTAGGTGTTGAGCAGCCCGTTGAGGTAGGAGGCCAGGAGGCCGAAATCCTCGCGTTGGTGCTCATTGAGCTCGTGGGCGGCGTGGAGCTCTTGGCGGGTGGTGCGGAGGTCGGAAGTTAACCTCCGCACACGACCCTCGAGCTCGTCGATCCGGACGTTTTCGTCGCGGCGACGCGTGCGGGGACCAGGGACCATCGAGCGTCGGAGCTCGGCAATCTCCGCCTCTTCCGCATCCTCCGCAGTCTCGGGCGCCTTGCGTCTCGAAGCGGGCTTTCGCGCCGACGACTTCCGGCCAGACGACTTCCGTTTTAACTTCCGCGCGGGCGGTTGCCCCGTGAAAGTGCACCCGAGCTTCTTCGCACGACAGTAGTCGCACGCAGAACGCCCGGGGCCAATGGCGTGGTCATCCGCGGAGATGGTGCATTGGACCTTGTCCCTGCACAGAGATCGCAGGCTGTAAAAAACAGAACTCAAGAATTAGTACTTCCGCAAAACTGCGGACTGCGACGCACCTGGATCCAAAACTCTCTTCTCATCATCCGTCGCGCGCCCTTTTCCTTTCCCTTTGCCCTTTCCCTTGCCGCTCGACTTCGGCGGAGACCTCCGGACGACGATCTTCCGGAGGGGGACCACAGGTGTTTTCTCCCGCGCCATCTCCCGCATCTTCTCCTTCCTCCGCGCCAACTTCCGCTCCTCCTTCTTCCTCCGCTCCTCCTTCCTCCGCGCAACCTCCGTCGGATCCGGATCGCTGGGATCCTCCGACACGGGAACCTCAAAGTCCCCCTCCTCACGCTCGGGAGTCGGGGAACGATCGGGCCCATGCGGGAACCCAGGCGGAAGACGAGTCGGAGCAACGTCGACGCGCTCCGCTCCGCGCGCAAACCGTCCTGCTGACGCCAGAGAACCTCCATCTCCGCGCTCCGCTGCGTCGTGGCTGCCACAAGCTCGGCGATCCTCTGCAGGCTAATGGCGAGGGTGAGACCCTCGCCAGTAACTCCCGCATGGGCCACAGCCACCCGGGCATCCGCTGCCTCCGCATCCTCCACCGTCGTCCCGCTTCCGCTAGCCACCGCACCACTCCCTGCGGGTGCCACGTCACCCACTCCGCCACCTCCCTCGCGCTGCCTCTTCCACCTGCCATCCTCCGCACCCTCGACCTCCGACGCCTTGCGCTTCTTCGGATTGTCGCCGGCGTCGTCGCGGTTGTTGCTGTTGTTGTTGGGCGTCGACATCGGAGGTGGTGGTGATGGTTAAGAAGAAGAAAATTTTCCGATCACACGAGCACATGCCAAACTATATGGCAGTTCCCACACACGTGACTCGGTGATTTCCTTGATCGGTGATCTCGGGCATCTCGACTTCGGATTTTTCGGGCATCGGCCTTCGGGCATCGGCCTTCGGCCACAATTTTTGACTTTGAAAATCCTTTCAACTTTTCCTCCGACAAAATTTCGGCGAACCTCCGTGGACCTCCGGATAATTCCGATTGATTCAAGATTGGCTTCCTATTTTGGGTTCCTTGTGGGCAAGGAACCTAAAAGGGGGATACTGTTACATCCGTGCAGAATGCTAAGCGTACTTCCGATCTCCGGAACCTCCGTCCTCCGACTTTCAGAGCTTCATTGGAGATTTGGAAACAATCAGTATGTCTTCTGCCACACTATCTATCCTCCATCCCAACCTCCGCCGACCTCCGAATCAACCTCCGACCATCCACACTATTCTCCGTCATTTTCCCGCCGACTTCATTCCGGCTGTCACGCTCCTTTCCGCCAATCCCGTATCCTGCCATTCGGCAATCCCTCGCGGGCCGAAGCACATACACGTGCTATCGGTCCTAACCTCCGATACTGGCTCATGTCCGCCTCATGCATCACCTTCTATGTTTTATGCCTTATGCATTCCTCTTCTTTTACTATTGTTCTTATTGTTCTCTTATTGTTCTTATTGTCTTGTACTGTACTTCCTTACCTTTATTGGGATTCTCCGTAATTACTATAAAGCACCCCTTGTAACTTTCTCTTTCTTCAGTTTGTTAATAAACGTTTCTTTCGTGCCCTATCCTCCGACCTCCGAGTCACTCTCCCTTCGGCAACGCTAGGCCTCCAACTTAGCACTCCGGAGGTTTCGCTCCAAACCTCCGGACCTCCGCCAATCGATGATGTTTCCTTGAGCGGAGAATTCCTTCAAGATGAAGGTTTGTAGGTCGAAGTACCGGAGATTAATGATAGATGCCGGTAAACCGATGAATAACAGAGTGCATCTGGATGTTGTGGAATGGATGGAATGATTTCCGGAAATTTCAGCGGACGTTATCCACGTTACGCAACGAGGGAAACATCATGGTCGGAAAGATCCGTGATCTTGATGAACACCAGACACGTGGATAAAATGATGATAAGTCATGTGAATCCGATCCGTTCGCCCAAAGATAAGCGGAGGTTCTCAAGGTCCGAGGTACCGACCACTCGTCGTGGGAAATGTAAGTGAAGATGAGGAAGTGATTCCTCAGCATATAGGTGCTTAGCGGATGCTTCACATACCATACTGATGGAATCTAGAAGTGAGCTCGGGAGTTGACCGGAGGTCATACGGAAGTTGGATTCGGTAGGACTTGGGTCAGAGACTCGGAAGGGTACTGGTAGAGCTCGATGGATACCCAGCGGAAGTACTAGGAAGGCAACCCAGTGACAACCATTAGATAGGCAATCGGTAATTCGAGGAGGAATGTGATTGCCAGTGCACATGGTGGACTTGGTACTGGAATTTGCTCGTTGTCGGAGATTCCGGAAGATTTGGTAGAAGTGGGCAGTGTCAAAGACTAGTAAGGGTGTCAACTAATCCTTGTGGATTCACTGCTTTTCAGTCAATCGGAAGTTCGGAGGATAAATCCCGGAAGTTCCAGTGACAGATCCAGAAGTAGTGAGCGTATTGATGAAGTCCAGTGGTCCAGTGCGGAAGTTGTCGTCATAAAAGATGGAGACCAGAAGTTCAAGTCGGTTCCATGACGACACAAGATAAACTTGGAGAATTACTCCGCAATCATTGCTGTCCAGGATTTAATGAGCATGGGTTTTTTGCGGAGAAAATCGGAAGTTATCAGCATTTTTAATAAACGCAGTAACGTATCCCCCTTTTAGGTGGACGTCCCATCGTCTACTAGCAATGCTGAAATCCAAGTTATTTTTCTGGAGTTGACCAGAAAATCATCGGTTAATTGATTTTGAGGCCTGGCTATCCCATGGGCACTTTGGTGCAATGGTTGTACTCCTGGCTTAGTCATGTGACTGGTCAGTAAACCGGAAAATTGCTCGATTTGAGCACAGAGAATTGATGGACTTTTGATATCCATGAATCTCGGGCTACGTCGAGACCGAAAATTAATGCATAGAGTAGAACTCCAACCATTAATGCAACAGATTTTATGCTGGTCGTGAACCAAGCAACTGCGGACAGTTTAATTCGGAGGTTGCCAATCCCCGAATATAACATAGTCGCAAGGTTTCTCCTAGTTCGAATTGCCCCAGATAAATCCGCGGAAGTTCGGACCTCCGACAGAAAATCCTCCGAGGATTCGGACGGAAGACCTTGATATCAGTGCAAGGTATTGGATGTTCAAATGAACACGACCAAGTCGGGAGATCATTCCTCTTGAGGGGGGAATGATATGAAGCCAGGTCAATCGCCAGACTTGATGCCGAGAAAGGCGGCGATAGAGATCTGCTTCGGATGTGCCAATTGTCGCACGGAAGGGAAAACCCAACATAGGAGAAGGGACACTTCCGATGTGGTTCAAGACCCAGATAGTCCATTGTCGAAGCGCGAAAGGTAATCGCGGAAGACATAGAACCGTGAACTCCGTAAACGGAAGTTCAGGAAGTTCTGGTTTGTATTGTCGAATCAGCAACTGGACTAAAAGAGCACAAGAAATCTTCCGGCAAGAGATCGCAGAAGTTGTGAATCTCCGCAACCTCGGAAGTGCACGGAAGATTGATAGTGAATTCCGGAAGCGACAAGGTAGGCGTGGAGGAACCAGGAGAAAAGGTAACTGGTAGCGAAGACATGAAGGGAGTTCATGCCTGCTGCAGAGAAGTCGAAAACCGCTGATTCCAAGGCAAAGTGCTCAAGGAAGTCGGATAATCGTGAAGCGGAAGTGCTTCAGAGTATGGTCCAGGAATGCGAAGCTAGAAGCTACAAAAACTGGACGTAGTGCTCAGCGGAGGTTGGCGAACCAGAACTTCCGTGATGAGCGGATGTTGTCTCGGAAGACGGTGATGAACTGGAATTAAACTGGATGGTGAGGAATCGGAGGGAATCCAATTCCTGCTGATGAAGGAGCGAAGAACCGACAATCCAAGGCAATATGCTGAAGGAAGTCGGAAGTTCGTTGAAGCGGAATGCTTCAGGGTATAGTCCAGGAACATGAAGTTTGAAGACTTCGGAGGTTGATCTGGACGGATGTGCTTGGCAGATAGGTGTTATGCACGTTTTCCGTTGTTGAGCACAGAAATGTCCTGAAGGACAGCTGGACATTCGATTAAGAATTCCAGGAAGGGGTGAGATGATGTCCTGCGGATGGAAATCCCGGGACGGATATCTCGGAAATGAGACGAAGTTCCGCGGACGGAAGTCCCGGAAGCGGAAGTCTCTTGAGACCGAAGGGCCTCATTGATGAAGGCGTCAGAATTGTTCGGGCAGAGCGTAATGTCCTTCCGATCAATATCCGGTTTAAGGAACTGGTCGTGTGTACACACTAAAAACTCTTCGTAGTGGCTTGGAAAAGGTAGAGGGCTCCCGATCGATGAGTCAACGGACTCATTCTGTGATGGTGCCTCAGGTATCCGATAGCTAGTTCCTTGGAGAATCAGAAACAAGATGACGCAAATTCCCGGAAGTTGGAAAACTTCAACAATATGATGGATGGGGTGACAAGCAGTGTTGTCGATTAACGGAACGAATTGCTGGCGGATCGAGAGGAGGATCGAAGAGACGTCCGAATGTACGGAGGTTCTATCCGTTCCGGAAGTTCCGAAAGCGGAAATAGAAAACTTTCAGTCCTGCATGTAAGTACCAGACAAAATGCAGAGAATGAAAGTCCGTAGCGGAAGTCAAATTCCGTGGCAACTCGGTGGATATAATATCCAATGAATCAACATCCGACTCGGAAGAGTAGGTTTGTTGACTAAAAAGAGTGGATGCGTTGATGTGAAACATCCGGAAGTCTACGCAGACAATCGGATGATCTTCGAGATTGAAATTCACTGCAAATTCGGATAATTGCAGCACCAGCGACTTGAAAACCAGAGATGGTGCGGAACATGCACCCGTCCTGATATTTCTAACATTTCTATTTCCACGCTGATGAATGGCGCAAAGACAGAAAATGAAAGATGGAAGGTCGCAAAATGGGAGATGTGGTGCTTGAAAAGACAAAATTCGAATTTCCGCCGGAGGTTTAATGAAACTTCCGAGAACCTCCGAGCTCCTCCGAAAGAAGGGTTTCAGGGTTCTGAAAGCGGAAAACTGGTGTAGGGAAATGACCATGTCGATAAAGACAGCAAAATCACGAGGAAGTTTGATTTGCTTCCAATTTCAACACCTATTCCTGCCCTCTTGCATTTCTGTCAGAACCGCTGATCAAGGTGACGGACATGGTCCAAAACCTGACTGAGGTTCCTAGACCGAAGTCTACTCCAACAACCTCTGTAATGTATCGGAAGTTGGAGGACTGCAAGGTGTGACGTAGGCAGCAACATTCCAGTGGAAGACTGGAATGCGGTGATCGAAATTTGAACAGGAAAGGGGTGATGTCTTTGATGATCCTCCGACGCATAACCACCTTGGTCGGAATAGGCCAATGAATGCTGGAACTCCAAGATGTGATGGAAATCTTTTTATGACAGATCTCCGACACTTCCGAAGCAGCCCGGAAGTGGTAGGCCACCATGTTATCCTTTCCCGAAAGAACAACAAGGGATGATTGATCTTGTTGTTGACCATACGGAGGTTCCAAGGACCTTCCGTAAAGTGCAGCATGCACTTGGTAAGGGAGGAAAGATAGATGTGAATGGACGAAGCCATTTCAGATCTCGGAAGTTCGAAGGTGGTGTGCGGAGGAATTGCGATTTAGGGAAATCTTCTTGCTGGTATTATTGTTTGTTCCTCAAAACAAGGTCGGAATAGGGTGTCCAGGATTGGCGGAAAACTTCTGATAGTTCCTTGAACGGAACAGAGAGGATCGGAAGTGGTGCCAATGGCGAAAAAGTCGTAGACGCGATCCTGGAAAATTCCGAGTCCCGAAATCTTCGACGACCGGTGATCACCAGGTCGGAAGATGTGGACTGAGTGCTAGCGGAATATCATCGGAGGAAGACCTCGTCTCCGATGTATAGCGCAAGAAGTTTATCGGAGGTAGAACTCGACTCCGATGTATCGCGGAAAATGGTTATTGAAAAAACCAGTTGCAGTGTGGGCCGACAGACGCTTCTCATCCCAACGGAGAGTACACGAATGTTGGGAAGACGAGAGAAGAGTGTCGTTTGGCCAAAGGAAAGATCGTGATCCAACCAGGAAGGTGAGTTTGTTTATACTGTTATATCCCGTGCCGGGAGTAGGGAGAAGAGCGGAGGTGGAAAGAAGGAAGGAGGAATCCGGGGGAACAAGATATAGGAGGTTTCGGAAATCCGGAGGTTTGCACCGGAAGTTAAAACGTCAGATGTGCCGGATGATTCACGGAATATCGGGAACACTATTACCACAGGTAGGTTAAGGGTAAGTGTGGTCTTCATGGTTGGGCGGGACTGGACACAACAATGAGGTGGCGGAGGTCCGGAGGTTTAGTGCAGAACTTCCGGACTGCTAAGTTGGAGGCCTAGCATTGCCGAAGGAAGAGACGACTTGGAGGTCGAAAGCGTAAACGCGGGAAACAACGTTAATAAACAAACTGAAGTACAGGAAGATACAAGGCACACTTTATAGTAAATACGGAGTAGTCCAATATAGGTAAGGAAGTAAGGTATAAGACAATAAGAACAATAAAAGACAATAGAGACAATAAGCAAAGAAGAAGAACGTATAAGGTATAAAACATAGAAGTTGATGCATGCGGCGGAACATGAGCCAGAGCATCGGAGGTTAGAGCCGAGAGCACGTGATAGGTGCTCCGGCCCAAAGGGATTTTGCCGAAGGGCAGGATATGGAGCATCGCGGATGGACGGAGGTTGGTACGGGAGTTGGCAGAGATACTGATGGAAATAGGAGTTATAGTGGAAGACATACTTGATTGATTCCAACAACTCCATATATCTTCCGGAAATCGAAGGGCGGAAGTACCGGAGGTTCCGGAGGTCGGAGGTATGCTTCAGCATTCTGCACGGATATAACAAAGATCAACTTGTCCTTCTTGTCTTGCTCATCCGTAATATTGCCCAACTCAATAATAGTCCGAATTTGACGAAGATAGCGCCTCAACGAGGACGCGGATTCTCCATTAAACTTTTGGCTACTAGTGTCCCATGTCTGTGGCATCCGGAAAGACGCCACGGTTGGTGCCTGAGCAACATTTGGTGCATTTGGTGCATTGGCCCCTTGATTAGCCATTGTAGTAGCCTGGGTTTTTAATGCCTGGTTTGGTAACTGTTGTTCTTCCGAAGAAGAGAGTGCAGGTGAATCTGGTGGAAATTCTGGATTTGGATCAAGAACTTCTTGAACCCGTGAAGAAGATGCAACCGGTCTTTCTGGATTTCTCGCGGCTAACACCTGAGAAGCAGCTGTACGGTTCTGAGTTTGTAACGAAGCAGCAGCTCTAGCGACTGCAGCAGGTGATGCTTTAGAAGCTCTAGCAAGTTTGCTAACGGAATGAACCTCGAGAGGCGGAAGTAACGGTTCTTTGCCTGCTCTACTCTTTGTTCGAGTAGTACGAGATGGTGGCCGCTCAAAACCTGACTCTGGCAAAGTTCCTTGCCCTTGGTATGATGAACTTTCCGGATCAGTTTCTTGTGAGGAAGCCTGACGCGGAATGTTGCCAAATTTCTGTTTACGGACAGAAGGCCTAGTTGAAGTACCGGATTTCTCCTAGCAGACAACAAGCAACACTTTAAATAACCAACTGGCCCCTCGCGGTGGGCTCCAGATAAAACGGTTGCCGGCGGTCTATGGGTGCAATCTCCTCTTACAGAAATCCGGAACACAGAAACTTTGACTTATTGGCGCTTTAGATCCTAGAATCCAAAACCCACAAAAACCCAAGGTTCAGACGGAAACGAAGCCTGCAAACGAAAACCACAATGTAACCAAGGATCAGCCGAGTTTGGGTCTTTGTGTGCCAATAGGAGACACACGGGACCAGTTGTATTATTCTTTGTGGATTGCTTGCAGCAAATCCAGAAGCGCGGTATATTCAAGTTCAATTTATAGTTTTGCAACTCTGGTTCACCCACTCCAACCTGTGGTTAAGAGCAATGATCCAAGACGAACACACACGTTCAGCAAGCCTTTTAACGAAACCAACAAGACAGTTCTCAACAAAATGTTGGAGTTTGTGTTTTGGACAGACTCATTCTCACCTTTTTGATCTTCTTTGATCCATTGATCACTACTTTGATCCGATCACCATTAATCCCATCTGATCCCATCTGATCCTATCATTGATCCTATCACTCCACTTTGATCCTACTTGTCCTTGTTCCGGATTTGGAACAAGGACTCCTTGTTCTGCATTGGGAACAATAACTCCTTGTTCTCATTTTGGATACTCCCTTGTATCTTAGTTTAGCTATTCCCTTGTTCCCATTCTAGCTACTCCCTTGTTCCTCTAGGTATATAAGTAGAGTAGCACTGTCCTGGATCCCCAGTTCTTACTGTTGGCTCCAGGCAAGTAGTTTCATACATGCAATCACAGAGTTCTTACTGTTGGCTCCAGACATCTTTGCTTGCCTGTTCAACACAAAACCCTCAACACAATTCTGGATTCAAAACTTTGATAGATTTTAAGTGCAACTCGAAATTACAAGCTTAACCACAACAGGGTCTTTTAGCCTCTAGGTAATCCAAGCCGTAGACCGTCCTTCTGTTTCGCTGGAGTAAGACACACAGGTCTCTCCGCTTTCAGCTTCGGGTACGGGTTCCGTGCTCTACCTGCTACTTTACCCTTCCTTATATACTGCTACTCTATAAATATCTCTTATCCTTATCGCGCTATTGGTATACGGTGCCTAACTACTGCCCCTTAACGTACAATATATGTGCCTCTATCAGAATTGAATAGAAATAACCCGGATCTTGGTTTTCTGAGTTTTCTGGATTGTCCCCCGCAAAGTCGGAATGGTATCGTTTAATCCAGAACCGTGCCATCCTATAGGCACTCTGAACTTGTTCGTAGCCCCAGTACTTCAGAAGACAGCCTACCCGTTTGGATAGTACCTGGTAGCCAAGTCTCCTTTCTGTTCGATCTGTTCCTGGTTTATATTGGTGCTTTCTTTAGCACACGATCGCCTTTACTACTCTCTGGTTTTTGAGAAGAGCAATACTCGTCCTCCTCGTTCTGCGTGGATATCCAGAATCGTCTGGTCAATACCTTACGATTGATACCCAACTCTAATATATAGCCTGTGCAGTTCTAATCCAGAACTGAACTTGATTGCCCAATTGAGTCGATCGATATTTGATGGACATTTGACACCTGATCTGGAACGGCTTGTTCTGGCTTTGAATGCTCTTGACAGGTCATGTGGTCTAGCGCATTGCCCATTTTGTTACAAGCATGTACAAAGTAATCCGCAAACTCTTTCTGGATTACTCCACTATGAGACTGCTTCACATGGCACAGAATGGATATTATCCCTTGATGTTCCTTTGTTCACTACGATGCCCTCTGACTATGAAACCGTCATTGGGATCCAGAACCACCTGTATAGTAGTTGGAGGTGACCAGTATGGGAGTTTCTGGATACTCATCCACAGAAGTTCTGGATAATGTAAAATCGTAGTCCCTGGTCTACTAACGTTGGGTTCGTTATAAACCCTGAGATGTGCATGAGATATTCAGTAACAACCCAAAATTGGTGAATTTCAGGCGTAGGCGAAATCACTGCTTATCAACGGAGAGTGCGGATCGTCCCATCGCGCGCGGAGACTTCGGGATGGGTCATATTGGGTGTTGCGGAGGTGACGTACACGCGCTCTCTAGTGAGTAGACTCTCGCTCGCCATTGTCGAGCCTGAAGTTTCTGATTTTCCTTCCAGCCCCCCCGCTTCTGCCTCCTCCAGCCCTCCGTCCTCTTGGATCCGACGAATCCCTTCGCATGCGGCGACTGCTGAGGCCGCGACTCCTTCGTCCCGCATTTGACCCTTCATTGAACGTTTGCCTTCGTGAATCGCAGCCGTTGATGCACGTGGGCGTTCGTCCTGCTCCCCAGTCCCGAACGCCGCTCCTGAGTCAGCATAAGCAATGGGATCAACATTCGTGGCAATTGCTGGAACGGAATCAGGACAACAAGCGAGTGCGTGCATGTCCCACTCAGATAACACCTTCTCATGCAGCCCCCCAAGCTCCATCGTTTCCTCGAGCTTGGCGAGCGGTGCTCGCGCCAATTGCGCTACCGCGCATGCCTTTGGACTTCCTTCCCCACGGTTCCCGCGCGCGTTCGCTAGACTTTCTTCCAGCTCCCCGAGATCGATCACCTGAGACCTCTCGCTCAAACCTAGCGTCGTGTTCGAGTCCTGTGTATCTTCCGCCCCCCTGCTCTCGATTGGCGCAGGCGGTTCCTTCGTCGTCGTAGAGATGCTTTGGCAGACATCCCGTGAGAAAGGGGACTCCTCTTGAAGAAGCCCACCTTCGTGTGCTCTCTCAGTCCGGGAAGGAGGTGCGTGTTTCGCCCCTTGCATTTCTCCCAACCCGCTCAAGTAATCCGTGCCGATGTAGACATCTGAGGCGTATCTCATTCGCATGCGAAACTCGGGCGCGGGTGCGTATCCTGCATCTCCTTTAGTGGACAGCTCACCAACTCTGTCTTCGCTGTTCTGCCCCCCTAGCCCGGTTCCTGGCGCATCCCCTCGCAGTTCACTCCCTTGCTTTGCTGCATTGATCGCGTTCGCGAGGGAATTCGATGCCATGTTTCGCGTCGCGGCTACTCGTGCGTAGGCGTCTGATGCGTGCAGCGTGCGAGAGTCCCTGAAGTGCGGGACTAGGGAGACGGCTGCCGCGGACTTCGCACGTTTGGCAGGCTTGTTTGAGACCCGTCTTTCGGTCGTCGCTGCGCTCGCGATGACCGCAGTCGTCGACTGATGCGGACGTTCTTTCTGTTCCGCAGTCCAAAAGGCTGCTCCTGGGTTAGCGTAAGCAGTGGGTGTCTCGATAACTTTGGGTGTCGGGCGTAGGGAGTTCATCGTGCCGGCAGGGTATTCAGGAGCGGTGATGCGGCCATCCCCTGAAGTGGTGAGCACGCTGATTTGAGTGCTCAGAACCGAGGGTGGAAACGTCCAACTGATATCAACTCCAAATACCAAGGTCAATGTATCAACCTAGAACAGACGAATCCGTTCCAGATCAAGCCAAAGACGAAGATACGAAAGATACAGTGTACGTTCCAGTGGTTTCCGACGAGTGTCAGTCCCAGATTCAGTGCTTTTGATAAGATGATTGGGAAAGTTTTATGATTCAAGAAGTTGTCGGGCGAACAGTCGTGCTTGATATGCAAGGAACGAGTGAATCCTGAAAGGACCACTAGATCCGAGCACCAAGAGACGAGATAGTTTGATAATAGATTGAGGGAACCGAAGTTCCAAACGTTCCGAAGAACTAGTGTTGTGGTACCCTGAAGGTACACTCAGACACAAGGCTTGATAGGGTCGTCTTTGGACAGTGTAACACGTATCGGACTTGAAACACGATAGGTACACATGAAACACAAAACACAGATGACCTTGAGGGCGACATAGAGCGTATCTTGCACGACGCACTAGCAGAACACGGACAGAACACAGGGAACGGATGTGCACCCCGAAGGTACACTCTGATACTGGACTTGGTTGGTTCGTCTTTGGACGACGTGGCGCGTATCGGACTTGACACACGATAGGAACACACGAAACACACAATGTAGATGGCTTTGAGAGCGACTTGACGTGTATCTTCTTGACACACAATGGGAACACACGAAACACACAATGCGGATGGCTTTTGAGGGCGACTTGACGCGTATCTTCTTGACACGCTACCCGAAACGAACGAAACACAACACACTGATGGCCTTGAGGGCGACTTGACGCGTACCGATCGGAACGACACGCAAACAGACAGTTTATACGTCCCAAGGACGATTTGAGTACAACTGGACCAACCAGTACGAGCCGTTTATACGTCCCAAGGACGATCAAGGTACAACCGGGTTGCCGGTACAATAAGGTTCATTGGAACAGTGTAGTCTTCATGGGAACGTCTTCATATAACACACAACATAACCAATGATATTCGAAACCACAAAACAAAGCTTGTGGACTCCGAAGACCGACAAGAACATCCCCTAGGCGCAAGGCCAAGGCCCGCTTGTGGGGGAATGTTCCGTGTCGTCCTCCGAAACCTATAGAACTACTTATACAATAAAAGATATGACTATGACAATGCAAGTTTAAGTAAAAAGGTCCTTTTATCCGGCCAAAGTCCGTGTACCCGTCTTGGCAATCGAAATAGAAAGAGTCCTATTGGTTGGAAACACCGAGAACGGTGTCCCAGGTATAAAGCACGTCATCTTGGTAACGCGCTGCACATGATGGAGTTGATGTGGGCTTCAAGCCATCACCATCATGTGGGTCCTTGATAGAGACTTCGTTGTTCCCGTCGTCCCCCATGCCCAACTATCGTCGGTAAATGTTCCCCTGACTTGTAGTTCCATTTTGATACCCAACTTTGAGGTATGTCCCAGAATGGGTTCTTGAGAAACGAGCCGGCGACTTCCCAATTGGGAAGCGTCGGTTCCCAGATCGACTATCACTTGAATTGATGGACCGGAACAGTGTTCCGTTCGGCCGAAACACCCAGAGACCTGCAAGACGCCATGTACCAGTCGTTCCCGCGTCACCTGAGGCATCGCGAACGCGTTCCCTAGTCAAACATTGTACAACAGACGTGCCAGACACATTGTACCAGCCGTTCCCAGTGTAAGGAACGTTGGAAACCATTGTGCCGTTCCTAATGTTCGATGGGCTACACTATCTCCTACATGTTTCGGAGCGAACCCATGTCAGAGGTGCCCAAGGATACCCAAGGGAACACCATCCCGTAGTTCTAGTGATGCTGGCCACAGGCCAGCTACTTCGGAACGCGTAGTACTGCCTCTAATAGACGATAAACACTGAATATGACACGCTTGAAAACGAGAAAATAGTATGTTTTCAGAGGTGCGCAAATCCACTGCTTATCAACGCTGCCCTCGCACGATTCCTTTGTTGACTTATCCCCCAGACCCAGGGCTTTCTTCGGTCTCCCCAAGTCCGTTCGAGAATTCTCACACCGGGCGGTCTGGAAGAGCAGAGCACGGTTGATGATGTCGGCGGATGAGTCGAAGGTAAGTGCTTTATCCTGGCACGCATGACGCCTCGTCGCTGCTGCATTCGCAACATCTTCCAGTCCCACCATTCTGTCGACGCTTGCATACGCGATGTCCGTACCATCGGCGCTCAGCATTCTTTTCTCGTTGATACCGGACTTCTGCGAAGCCGCTTGGTTGACTGAGGACTTAGGCGCGTCGCGGGCGAAGAGATTGCCGTTGTCATTGTGCGCTGAGGAAGTTCGACTGGATATGCTTTCTTCCAGCCCCCCACCCTCGACCGTCATCGTCACTGTGCCGCCGCGGACATCCAGCAAGCTCACGAGTACATCAGGACCCTGGTCGAGTATTGTAGCAGATAGGAGACGTACACGCGTAGCTGCCTCAATGCTCTCAGATTTGGATCTCGAGTGCAGCGTGCCATTGCATGTCGCTGGCTCGATCAAGGCTGAGTACGCAGGCAATACGACGAAGTTGTCGTTGTTTTGGAGCCCGTCCTTCTCATTTTCCAGAATGTCCGCGTCGTAGCTGCACGCTTCGTGTATTCTGAGCTCATTAGAGGCAGAGGTCTCAGTCTTTATCGCGAGTCTGTCCTTCGCGAGCGGGGGTGAACCCTTAGGTGCGTGTCCTCTGTCTGACGACTGAAACTTGGCACTCATATTCTCTTTCAGACCCCTTGGCTCCTTCGGTCCCGCATTCTCGCGCATGTCATCTGCCGCGTAGCTCTCCGGCCATTTGCGCTTACCCACAGCTGCTGCGCTCACACCAACATGCCGATTCTCTACATCCTCCAACTGCGCCACAGGCTGGGACCTCGCGGTCGCCAACGACGAGCGCAATGCTTCAACGCTCGACTCTCCTTCACTTCTGGTGGAAATACATCTCGCCTCTGCAGGGAGTCCCGTGTCATGTGAACATAAATCCGCCCCGCGCACTTTTGCGAGCGCAAAGGTCCGTCTCTTCGTGTGCGCAATCCCTGCAGAGATCGTTTTCTCATTTATGTCCTCTTTAGCTAACCCACCCTCCGAATCCGAGCTCTGGCATGTCTCCTCAAGCAAAATCCCTCTGTGCGCTGCTCGGAGGTCTTTGCTGTGCACCTCCTGACCCAAACTTGCCTCGCCTTCCTTTATTACCGTACGAGGCTTTGAGCGCCAAGATGCAGCGGTAGCCGCTGGCGATATCGGAGCAGTCGCACGCCATGACGACGCCGTGGACGCTGGTGATCGCTCGCGAGCTGTCGAACGCCACGACGAAGCGGTATCGGCAGGAGATGTTGGTGAAGGCGGAGATTGAGAAGAGACGCGAACAACCTGATGCTGAAGAGATGAGAATGATGGGCCCGGGTCTCGGTGCGTGCCTGTCGGCTCCACTTGTTCTCTTTCTAATGCTTCCATAGCGACGACAACACTGTTGACGGTTTCCGCTGGACGAGGTGCGGGTGTCTGTGCCCCGTAGCGGTGCATGACAGAGGCGAGCTCTCTGAGGATGCGACCCCAGGCCAGCATCAACTTCCAGTCTGGTGAAGGACCAAATGCAATGTGTAGGTCGACTGAATCTGGCAGTTTGAGGGCAGTGATGGCTTGGCGCAGGGGAATGGCAAGACGAGGGTGAAGGGTGAAGCCTGTGGGGCCATGGATGAGGTCAGAGGGAGAGAGGGCAGGATGGGAGTAGCGTAGCGCATTCGTTGCGCCACGTAGGGGTGCCCAATGTAGAATCGGGTGAATGTATGTATGTAGTCGAAATTGACAACAGATGTGAGTTCGACATGATGAATATGAGATGAGGAGTGACCGGCCAGGAGGGAACGACGGTTCCCAATGTGTCCACCTTTGTAACAGCTCCGGAGGGCGAGTCACAAATATTTATTGTTGGGGAGCACGTCGTACGACCCTGGCGAGTACTCGGAGGTTTACACTGGTGTTCAGGGACTTGGCTACGTCTCCAAGTCCCCGAGATAGTCTGTATCGATTAAGAGCGAACCTCTCAGACCAGAAATCTGTGTCTGAGTGTCGATCTGGCCACAACTCAAAGCCTGAGAGAAATCTGCAGAGGCTTCGATCACAGGCTAGCTCAGAGGCTCAGAGAATACTAGATGGAGCTCAGATGCTCCGAGAGACAAATCAAGTGCAGATGTAAAGCGGATGACAGTGGATAAGATAATTACCACTGGCAGACGCTTGAAGGCAGAGACAAAGAAATGTAGCTTGAGATGGCTCAGATCACAGAAGATAAGGTACCAGAGCTCGCGGTGCACTAATCCTAGGTAGTTGATAGTACCTTCGGACCGTTGTGCGGTGTCGAGATGGTTAGTGGTAAGAGTGATGTTATTGATGATGGCTCTCTGGCCATAACAAGTACAAGAAAAACATATGTAAATAGTAATTAGCTGAAGAGTAATAGAGAAAGGGGTAAATGGTACCCCAAGCCCCTACACTATGGGGTTCTCTATAGAGTCGTTAGGCTCTCTATACCAGGGGTTCCACCCCTGGTCTCAACTGTCGTCCCTGTCCGAATACAGGGGAACCCGACTGTGTTCGGGTTCTAATCGCGGGTGTATCGCCCCTCCAGTCTCGTCGTAGAGAAACCTGCTTGCATCCGGGTTCCAACCGTGGGTACTTGCACTTGACAGCTGTCACGTGTGCACCGTGACCATCGATGGGTTCTTCATGAAAAAAGGACGCACTGGTCCGATTCATGACACCCTCACTAGAAGTCCACAACTCGGAAAGACGGGACTCTACAGGAAGAAGTTCGTATTGGCCCACACCCTGATGCACCCAGGTGTCGATTCGAAAGCCCATTATTGCTGCTTGGATACCAGAAGAGTACGCCGTGTAAAACTGTCTCCATCGGGAGCACGGTTGCCGGGCCTGCTTGCAAGGTGAACAGACGTCCGCGGTCTTGATCGGGAAGGGCACCGAGGAGACTAGCTCCAAGGCGCACAGGCGACCTGTCTTTTCGCAATAATCGCATGTGGGTACTAAAGCGCAGACTTTGGTTCTGGGTGATCGAGCTTAGAGAAATGTAGAGTACATTTGGGGGACCTAATATATACATTACTAGGTTGAAATAGCAGCCTCTATCTCTGCAATTGCAAGAGTGATCATCTGATGCTCGTGAACTTCCGGTTGATATGAATCAAGTCACCGTCAGCCAAGCCTTCCGCATATACTAAATAAATTGTGCTGCTCCATGATCCAAGTTTTGGTGTTCACAATTTGCTAGCTTCACATTCAGAGGGAATATAGTGCTATTTTTGTTCAAGATGAGTGATTTTCAATGTCCAGGATGGCTGACCAATTCTTATTTTGATATCATTAAAGATATAATTTTGACTGGTTAGTACAGTATGCTCTCGCAGGCTCAAGCTGAGGCTGAAGTCTGGTATGCAATACTTACTTGGTTTCCTTCTGTCTTTATAGCCGTGTGAGTAGAAAAACCTTCAAAACATACAAAAGCCACACCCATGCTGCTGGGGAAGCACATGGGGAGACGGGCCGGTGTCCGGGCCGGTCACGTGTATGGTCACGTGGTGGCTGTGCAGCAGCCAAATGTTGTGCACTCATCTGGCCAAAACTGCACCAGCAGTTGCGAAAAGTATGTAGAAACTCAAAAAATGGGAAAAAGTTGTTGGCCTTTGAACACAACCCGAGCACAGTGTGCCAGCTTTCTGATTGGTCGCGTGGTTGTACCTGCAAAGATATTAGCGAGGGTGGTGGGCAGCCAGCGATGGGGCGACGAGGGTGTGGTGCTGCGGATGGCAAAAGCTTGGTGGGTAGATCTTCATCGTTGTCCTCGTCATCTCAATTGCAAGGTTGATAGGATCATCGGCCTCACCGGTCCAGACTATTAAGGCCTAATAAGGCCTTAACAAATTTTCTGCTCGTTGTTAAGGCCAATCCTTAACCTTAACTCAAGGCCTTAACCCTTATGTACAACACTGCCTGCAAGATCTCGCCGCCTTTGATAGAATATTTGTTGCTGTCTTCTTCGCGAGCACCCCGCGCCTCAGCGGATCCCTAGTTAAATAAGGGTTGGCGGCATGTGGCTGTGGTCTATCTTTGTTGTTGTCAATGTTGACCTCACCAGCGGGGTCACCAGCGGTTATTGGTTACCCCACGTATATTCTATATATCCAATAACACATCCATGCACGGTCAAGGACGGCATAATAACGCATAACAGGCCCGCGCATATTTTTCTGCCTACTGTACGTATGGTCGCATACTTTTTTCCGCCTACGTACGGTACAGTACGGTTGCATTATTGAATAAGATAGATGAAATTGGCATATTCTACAGTAAACCTTGAATAACTCAACGGCGGCACTAGCTATTGACAAGTGGTGAGTACAGTGTCCATCTTTGGGATCCTCCGAAGAGCCCCATGTTGAGCTTTTGACCAAAATGAAATAGTGAGGGCCCGCCGTCGCCGTTTGCGTCCCATCACTCTGTGACCACATAAATTTCTGTGGTGCAGACACCGTATTTCACCCATTTCTCTCTGTGTCATTACAAAATAAAGCCGATTCACACAATAAATAAGACTCCTGCTCGAAATTGGGTGTTCGACAGTAATTCATCCATAACTTCTCAACGCGGGCAGATATCGACAAAATAAAGATATAGGTGCATACTACGTCCTATTCAGAAGGTCTTTACAGAGGATTTTGGTTATAGACCGAACCGTCGTCATTGTCGCCGCCGTCCAAAGCCTGTCACGCTCTTGGTCACGCTTGTGATCAACCACTGGGTCCTCAGTGGTCCCTCGCTATGTTATTTTGGACAAAAGCTCGACGTGGGGCTCTTTGGAAAACCCTGATGGACGCTGTACTTACCGCTTGGCGATAGCCAGCGCCGTTATTGAGTTATTCACGTTTTGGTGTAGACTACTTATGCCAATTTGGCCTACTTTATTCGATATTGAATGAAATCCTTAGCTTTTAGGCTCAGGATGTGCGGACAGACGAGTAGTGTTCGAAAACATCTGATTTTGTGTTGATATACTAGGTTCTGAGGGAGATACAGGGGATATACGAAATGTGACTCAAAGCCGTTGGTTTTCTCAAAAAGGCAATTTGGCCAACTATTTTGCAAACAGCAATAATCACAACATGAATAAACTACTGTGGCATTTCGACCGAGTGTTCATGGGTTGTTACGCGTTACGCAAGGTGTTCAATTTTCAGGTGTTCATTTCTCGGCAATCACGTCAAAAATTACCATAAAAGGCAATCCGGCGGTTGCCGGACGAGCAATTTTACCATTTTTTGGCCTATTTAAGCCTAAAAATCTCGATGTTACCGTTACAGGTGTCCCAAGTGTTCAGTTCAGCGGCCCTTGTTACGCGTTACGTGAACACTCGGTCGAAATGGTACAGTATCCCAAGCAACCGTTACACCCTCTGTCCTCCGGCATGGCCCCGGAAGCTCGGGGCGTTATCCAAGGGTATCCCATCAATCACTGGAGAGATGCCGGGCCACCTCAAAGGCTCAAATTCAATTCCGCTTTTTAAGATTCAAGATTCTATTTGAAATTTCACGAAAACCAACGTGTAAATTGCGGCCATGGTTTTCTTGTACATTGATCGCATCACTGGCACCCTCAAAAAAGCTCGAAGGATATTCTATGCTTATGGGAAGTCACCCAGTTCCATGCATGGACGGTGAAGGACGGCATAGTATAACGCATAATGCACCCGCGCATATTTTTTCTGCCTACGTACGGTACGGTCGCATATTTTTCCGCCTACATACGATCGCATAAAGAAGAACGACTACGACAACACCTAATCCTCCTCCTCCTCGGCGCCCTCCTCCTTCTTCGCGGCCGCGGCGGCGCGCTTGCGCTTGACGCGCCCGGGGCGCCCGCCGCCGTAGGGGGAGGTGAGGGCGAAGTCTGGGTGAGGGTTAGTTGGGTGTGGATTGGGGAGAGGGGGAACGACAGGGAGGAGGGCTCACCAATGTGTTTTTGGGAGTCCAGACGCACAACGAACGACGGGACGTTCACAATCTGGCGCCCAACGCTACATATACATTTTAGTCACACACGCGACTTCAGAAGGACAAAGGAGCCCACCGAATATGCCTCTGCCTTATCAACGTCCTCGCATGATGGATGCTCTTCGCCAACCCGCTCTTAAACACCTGCGTCTGGAGCCGCCTCTCCAAAAAGTCCTCGATCTTGAGCGCGAGCACATAGTCGAGGCGCATGCGGGTCTCGTCGAGCACGCCGATGCGCACGAGGCGGCGGATGAGCGCGTTGCCCTCGAAGAGGCGCTTCGGGTCCTTGTCGTCGAGCTTGAGCAGCTCGCGCGCGGCGCGCCGGATTTTGGAGAGGATGAGCGCGATGCGCCAGATTTCGCGTTTGTTGCGGAGGCCGTATTCGCCTGCGAGCTGTGCGCCGTCGTAGTTAGAAAAAAAAGGGAAGGATGAAGGGGGAAGGACCTTCAACTCATAGTCGAGGCGCGCGCTCTCGAAGGGGCGACGGGGGACGTTGTATCTGGATACCAAAAACAAAAATGGGGCGACGGCTTTTCAGCAACGGTGCGCCCTCCACTAAGTGGATTTTGAGGTAGGATCTCACGTTTTGGAGTGGTTCCTCGGTGCCCTGGGCGGGGTTAGTAGCGTCTACAGCGCGGGGCGGGGCGGTACCTGGGCATCTTGCTGGCTCAGAGCGCTGTGCGGTGAGGAGGATTAGAGAAGGAAGTGGGTACGAGAGAAGAGAGCACGTGCTGCTAGCCAGTTCCACATCGGCCTGCGGAATCCACACGACCAAACAGCACAGCAGGTAAAGCCACTCTTTTTTGTACTCGTCGCCGTCGTCGACCACCACCAAGACAAAATGCCGCACTCATTCGGATATCGCGCGCGCACGCGGCACATGTTCAAGCGGGGCTTCAAGGGTGTGTTGCTCTGCCCTGTGACTGGAATGAATGGACGCTGAGCAAACACAGAGCACGGCCCCGTAAAACTGTCGACGTTCCTCATCAACTACCACGTCGGCGACATCGTCGACATCAAGGCGAACGCCGCGCAGCAAAAGGGCATGCCCCACAAGTACTACCACGGGTCAGCCCTCCCTTCCCTTTCCTTCTCTCTTCCTTTCTTTCCCCGCATTTTTGGGTGCTGATACGGGTGCGCGGGCAGCCGCACAGGAATCGTATACAACGTCACGCCGTCCGCCGTCGGCGTCATCGTGTACAAGGTCGTCGGCAACCGCTACATCGAGAAGCGCGTCAACCTCCGTGTCGAGCACGTCCGCCACTCAAAGTGCCGCCAGGAGTTTTTGGACCGGGTGAAGCGGAACCACGAGGCCCATGTCGAGGCGAAGGAGAAGGGCGGTGAGTCGCCTTGTCCCCCGCTGACCCCGGGCACCTCCTCTCGCCTCTGATTCTAAGCACCCACTCACGCAACGCAGAACGCGTCAACCTAAAACGCATCCCCGCGCAGCCGCGCGAAGCGCGCACCGTCGCCTCCGCATCGGGCGACAACATCCCCCAAACAATGGTCCCTGTGCGGTATGAGACGACGATTTGAGTGGAGTACACTACGTACAGGATATGTTGTATGCCCCTACTGCCTGCCAATGACCATTACACACAATTCTTTTGAGGCCGGAATATTCCTTTCATCAGGTGTGTGCATACTGCTTGATTGTTCTAGTGGGGATGGCCCACCACGATCTTGTACTATACATTACACACGAGTCGTGCATGTGGAATAAATACCGCCGTTTCGTTTTGGTATTCGCAGTTCGATCGTTCCCTGCTGACCCCGTCGTTATCATCGCATCGCATCCGGCCCAGTCCTCCCTGCACCCACTCGTCCCAGAAACCCCCGCGCCGCCTAACACACGACACAGTTGTCCTCGGAGCCGAGCGCGCTGAGGCCGGGGGGGAGCGGCCCCATGAGCTCGGGAGGCGGGGAGCCGAACGATTGCATCTGCGGGACGCGTTAGTTTAGTTGCAAGCGTGAGGGAGGGGAAACCAAAGAATACGGAGAACAAAGAGGAACAAGGAAAGAGATAGACAAAAGGAACGGGCCCAACCTCAGCCATGAGCGACACGACCCTCTCCCTCTTCTCCTTATCCTCATCGCGAAAGTCGGGTGCGTCAAAGATGGCGAGGACGGTACGCACGCGCGCGAGCTGCGACTCGTAGCGCGTGCGGTCGGCGGCAAGGAGGGGTGGCACGGAGCTCGGGGAGTGCGACGCGAGGTACGGGGGGAACTGTGTGCAGAGCTCAGTGCGGTGTAGAACGAAAACAAAGAGAGTACCTTGTCGGCAAGCTCAGTCAACGGCTCGTACAACACCTCCTTGCTCATGAGCTCGCCCATCATGTTCTCGATGAACCCCGCGAGCTCCGCTTCGTCCGCAGGCAGATCCGCGCCGCCTTCGCCGCCTTCAAAATTATAGCAGTCAGTTTCCATTATTTATTCTCGGGGAAAGGAAACGAGACAAACCGAGGCCATTCAGCTGCGCGAGCAGCGCCTCAAGCGAGTCCCCGCCAGCCGCAGACGCCTCGTCCTGCAGCGTCGACTCGCCCTCGTTGAGCTTATGCATCGCCGCGCGAATCTTCGCCTGAAAGTCGTCTGTCGCACCTGCACCTTCCGCACTCACCCCAGCGGACGCAGCGGCGCCGTCCATCTCCTGTATGAGCATCGCCTCCCACGCAGCCTTGAACCGTGCCGCCTCCCCCTCCCCCTCCGCGTCTTCCCCTTCCCCGCCCTGCTCGCCGACATCGGGGTTGGCCGCAGCGATCTCGCGCATGAGCGACTCCATGCCCTTTGCGAGCTCCTTTGCGAAATCGGCCTCGAGCGCGTCGGGGTTCTCGTCGCCCTCGCCGAGGGTGGCCAGGCCGTTGCCGGGCATGGGCCCGGGCGGGGCGTCGACGCGGGTGTTCGTGCGCGGGCGGCCGCTGAAGGTCGGCGTCGTCGCGGACGGCGGCGGCGCGTGCGGCGAGAACTGGTCGAGCACATCGTCCAGATCGTCCAAATCGTCGGACTCGGTGTCCAGTGTCGACGGAGCCATGCCAATATCGGATATTTGGTCGAGTCAGGAAAACCAAACAAAGCCCAAAAAAATCTTTGCTTCCCTCCACGTTCGGTTCATCATGTCGACGAGCGGCCTCAAGGCCATTGCCCCGGTCCCCACCGCGGCGGACTTTCTCGACATCGTCCTGTCCAAAACCCAGCGCAAAACACCGACGGCATGGCGATTTCTTGTCCTCGAAGTACTCGTCTAACGAGTCAGTCCACAGGTCATCCACAAGAACTTCAAAATCAGCCGGATACGCAATTTCTACATGCGCAAGGTCAAGTTCACGCAAGACACATTCGACGAGAAGCTCGGCGCCATCCTGAACGACTTTCCGATGCTCGACGACATCCACCCGTTCCTGTCCTCGCTCATGAACGTCCTGTACGACAAGAATCACTACAAGCTTGCGCTTGGGCAGCTGCGCACGGCGCGGCATTTGATTGACCAGGTAGCGAAGGACTATGTCCGGCTGCTCAAGTTCGGCGACAGCTTGTACCGCTGCAAACAGCTCAAGAAAGCTGCCCTCGGTCGGTCAGTAAACTCTCCCTTCATTCTGTCTTGAATTCACGATTCATAGCATGGCTACCATCATGCGCCGCCAAAAAGACCCACTTGCATACCTCGAGCAAGTCCGCCAACACATCTCCCGTCTCCCCGCCATCGACCCCAACACCCGCACCCTACTAATCTGCGGCTACCCCAACGTCGGCAAGTCCTCCTTCATCAACAAAGTCACCCGCGCCGACGTCGACGTCCAGCCCTACGCATTCACCACAAAATCCCTCTTCGTCGGGCACCTCGACTACAAGTACCTGCGCTGGCAAGTCATCGACACCCCCGGCATCCTCGACCACCCGCTCGAGGAGATGAACACAATCGAGATGCAAAGCATCACCGCCCTCGCGCACCTCAAGTCCTGCGTCCTCTACTTCATGGACCTCTCCGAACAGTGCGGCTACACCGTCGAAGCGCAATGCGCGCTCTTCCACTCCATCAAGCCCCTCTTCGCGGGCAAACCCACCCTCCTCGTCCTCAACAAAAGCGACGTCACGCGCCTCGGCGACCTCGCCCCCGAGCCGCGTGCCCTGGTGCAGGCCATCATCGACACGGAGGACGTGCGGTGCGTGCCGGTGTCGTGCTACAGCGACGAGGGCGTGATGGACCTCCGGACGCAGGCGTGCGACGCGCTTCTGGCGCACCGCGTCGACGGGAAGGTCAAGGGCAGCAAGATCGCCTCCGTCATCAACCGCATCCACGTCGCGCAGCCCAAGCCGCGCGACGACCGCGTGCGGGCGCCGTGCATCCCCGACGCGGTCAAGGAGCGCAAGAAGTACGATAGGAACGACCCCGAGCGGCGCGTCCTCGCGCGCGATATCGAGCTCGCGGAGGGCGGCGCGGGCGTGTACAATATCAATCTCAAGCGTGCGTTGCCCGTGTTGCGGTGTGGTAGTTGTGCTGATGGGTTTGCGTTTGCTTGGCAGAGAACTACCTCCTCGCGAACCCCGAGTGGAAGATGGACATCATACCCGAGATCATGGACGGCAAGAACATCGCCGACTTTATCGACCCCGATATCGCAGAGAAGCTCGAGGCGCTCGAGCGCGAGGAGGAGAAGCTCGAGGCCGAGGGCTTCTACGACAGCGAGGAGGACATGGTGCCTTCCGTTTCTTTCCCCTTCCGCCTCCCGCACTCATCCCCGCCTCCTAGGAACAATCCGAAGACGAGCGCGAGCGCCTCGCCGCGCGCCTCGCCCTCTCCCACAAGATCCGCTCCCAAAGCCTCAAAAAGAGCAAAAAGAATCAGTCGCGCCTCCCGCGCTCCGCGGGGCTCGCGACGCTCTCGCAGATGACCGCGCAGCTCACCAAGGCGGGGCTCGACCCGGGCCGCATCGTCGAGCGCGCCGCGGTCCTGTCGGGGAAGCGCAAGCGCGATGACGAGATGGACGTCGACGGGGAGGGGGCGGACGCGGACGCGGAGGGGTGGATGGACGTGGACGGGGAGGAGGGGGACGGCCCGGCGAAGCGCCTGAAGACGAATGCGGGGACGGCCACGAAGCGGGAGCCGCGCGGGAACCGCGCGCTGGCGGGGATGCGGGACCAGGGCGTGCGTGTTCTCTTCCTTCCTTCTTTCCTTCCTTCCTTCCTTCCTTTCTATCTATCTATCGTCCTACTCACTCACACCCTGCCGATTTCCAGCAAGCAGACCGCGCAGTCAAGCTCCGGAACCTCGGGCAGCGCCCGCGGAACATGCTCGCGCGCGCGGGCGAGGGCGATCGCACGATCAAGACCAAAATGGTGCGTATTCTGTGTTCGTTCTCTGAGCAAACCGGTGGCTCACGCGCATCGACGTGTAGCCCAAACATCTATTTGCGGGCAAGCGGAAAGGAGGCAAGACGCAGAGACGGTGACCGCTGCTTGGTTTCGTATCTACACATACATGTATTACTCTGCTTTTATGCACGTCGAGACGCATGGTACTTCTGCGAGTTCGCCAGTTTCAACGTTCCAGCATATATAATCACTGGCTGCACTGTACTACAAAGCACGTACGCTACTCCTGCCCCAGGAAAGGATTGGCAATCTCCTCTGAGCCATCAACGGGGCTCAAAAGGGTGATGGTGGGCCCGCGCAACACTGTGAGCCCCAGGGAACGCGTATGCGCTTCCGGTTCTAAACGCGATGAGACTTGCACGGGCACGACACCACAACCTGGGACGCACCGAGCAATTGCTCCTCGACCTCATCCAACACCAGGTTCAACAGCTGGTCGTACCCCTTCAGTATACCGTTTACTACACACACCCCACGACAGCGTCAACCACAAAAATCCGCCCAAAACGCAGACCGCAAACGCACCTTCCCTTCCCCCCGTAAACTTAACCCTAATCCTCTCATTCACATACTTCGACAGATCCAATATCGCCTCGCGCTTCGGCTTGTCCATCGTCGGGAGCGATCCCTGCGGCCCCCCATGGCGCCCGCCGCGAAAGCCGCCCCCGCCGCCCCCGGGACCGCCGCGGGGGTTTCCCCGGGCTGCACCACGACCCTGGGTATTATATTGAGTTGATATGGAGGGACTGGTAAGAGGAAAGGCGGAGGCGGCGCACGCGGTCTGCCATTTGGATTTTTGCGTGGTAAGTACTTAGTTGAGAGAGTTTGCGAAATGCTGTGCTGTGGGCCGGAAAAGGCAATTAGACGCTCGTCGAATTTGCTATTTAGCCTCTGGCGGAGGACGACGAGGGAAGGGAGAGGCGAGAGCGGGGACGAGGTGATTGCTGTGAAAGGATCTGCTCATTCGAGTCGCTCAAAAAGGCAGTTTGTGGCTGTGTATGTACAAAACAAACTTGAAACCATCTACTTAGGCCCTGTTCGGGATCCCCAATTAAAATCCCATTTCATAATTTTCCCCGCCAAACAGTCCATTTAGTATTTAGAGTCTTTTAAGGCAGTCACGCTGGTCTGGACCGCTCTATTCGGCTATACCTGAGAACGACATGGAACATCAATGTTGCATCAATGTCCTGTCCTCATCGCCTCCACCAGTCCCGCCGCGTCGAAATTTTTATTAACCTCATTCCACTGGTGTTCTCAGTGAATTAAACACACTACATGTAAATTCATCTAAAACACAATATTGAAGAAACATGCAAAGTGCGCCCATGTAGGTGGCTTCAATACAAAGATATCCCTTGTCGTCGTCGATGGCGGGGCGGCTCAGCGGTGAGCGGGATCCTTGGCGATCTACATCAACGATCCCAATTGCCGAGCCGCTTTTTCGGGAGGTCCCATGACCCAGTGACCTGATGTGACACCTTAGCGAAATGGAGGTCCATCTAACAATTAGGGATCCCGAACAGGGCCTTATCTGTCCCGCAATTATTTCGCCTGCGCTCCTACAGCTTGCCTCCGAAGAAATCCAACGCCACCTGGTCCTTGCCTTGTCCACACAAGCCGACAACTTGAAGTCGATAACAGCCCCAAAAAATATTGGATATAGAACGGGCCCATTCTCCCTCGCTGTTGTCTCTAGCGGCCTGTGGTGCAGAAACCGCTGGACCCGGTTCCAACCCCATCCTCGCTGATTTCGTTGCAGTGACATCGAGTGCGTAGGCTATTCAACACCTCTCCACTCATACTGCCTTGACTGCTCTACCTTGCGATGGCGTACGATGTCGAAGGGCTCGAGATTGCCTTGAAGGTGGACCTGATGAAGAAATCGAGCGCCTTCTCGGGCGTGTCGTGTATGGCATCCTTGTCAGAACCCACGCCGAAGTTGCCAGGCATCTGGTAGCCTTCGCCTCCCTGGTGCTGTTATTTATGCTGTGCTGGATCAGTTTCAGGCCACGGGGATGTCGCCGACCGTCCCCGCCAGAAACGGGGCTAAAATTATTCAGGATCATCCGGGAACTGACGGGCGACGCTGTGGATGCGAATCGTCGATGAACCCACCCTCGTTGACGGGCATGTCCAGCGACTCGGACTCGAATGACTCGGACGACTGCACTAGTGGAACCTGGTGGAGCAGTCTTGCAAGCCCACTTGGTACTCTTGTGAAGACATCGTACCCACGTACCAACTGGGGCAGCTGAATCGACCTCTTGAATCCTGCACGATGCATTCTTCCAGCCAAGGGACCGTCCTCGACACTGCAATCCCCACGTCGATCTTCGTATATGAGGTGATACTCATGCTTGCAAAATCCGTAGACAGAACGCTGAAGGAGACTGTAGGCTGTGCTATCGTGCCTCAGGAGTGCTTGTAGTGCAGGAATTCCAGGGTCAGTCCATCTCTCCGCGCAAACCCGAGATTCTTTTAACTAAGTTCTGTACAGCTGGACTCCGCGTGAAGTTGCGCAACTGCAGGCGACATTAGACGGTTATCTGCTTTCCATGGCATCCGAAAATGCTGTCAGTGGGATCGTCGAAAGCACGAAATGTCGAACGAGATTACTAGAGGTCATGCCGCCTTTGTTCCAGATATTGCATACATTGATAATTTTCAGGTTTCGACCAAACTCGGCCTTGCGGACGACCCTACTCTCAGAGCCGCCTTACGAAAAGATGGAGAACGGATTGCAACACTTCTTGTAGATATCTTCAACTCCAAATCTCTGGAAGAAGTCGCCCTACGACTCAAGGGTGATTCTGCACAGCATTTCCTTGATGTTGTTCAAAGCGTAGATCTCTCTTGAATATAGATATAGCTCTTACTCGATTTAACATGTTTGTCAGACGCTGGACAAGGGGTTTTCAATAGGCCAAGAACACAGTCGAATGGCGCGGAGGATGATCTGCAAGCTCTCTGCGTCGTGCGACATGCTCCCCTCCTCCCTTTTTATCACCGGAGTGAACGGGAAGGACCGGCACCCCACCTTCGGAGGCGCATACGGCGACATCTATCGTGCATCGCATGGTAACCAAGCCGTCGCATTAAATTAAAGTACATGCGCGCCGTCCATTTAATGCGTGGCTCAGAATTGCGCCGCATCCGTCAGGTACGTGGTTTTATAAAGCAGCGAGGCCCCGTTGACGAGATCACGATTAGAGATTTTGCCGTGAAGCACTCGTTTGGAAGGAACTGCAACATCCGCATATCTTGCCATGCTTGGGGATTGACAAGGACAGTTTCCCCTCGTCTTTGTGCCTGGTCTCGCCGTGGATGGAGAACGGCACCGTCATGAGCTATCTCGAGGAGCACGGTCATGAAAATGTCGATAAATTTGTGAGCGACCTTCAACGTCGCTGTTGTGTTTTAACACGATCTCCAGCTATACGAAATTGCGCAAGGTCTTCAGTACCTACATTCTCGCGGGATAGTGCACGGCGACTTGCGAGGGGTTCGTACATTCCAGCTATGCATTACGATCCTTCTCTGATCTTGCATAAACCACAGACAAATATTCTCATCAACGAGGATTGGAGTGCATGTTTGGCCGACTTCGGGCTCAGTATCTTCTCGGACGCCACCCGTTCCATGACCTCGAATCGTGCAGGAAGTCCCTACTGGATGGCCCCCGAATTACTCGATCCAGACCGTTTTGGAGAGAAATTTGCTCGAACGCCTGCCACCGATGTGTACGCATTTGGTTGTGTCTGCTTAGAGGTAACAGAACTTGACCGTCGCTTTGCTCTGTTGTCCTGATTTTTGCCAGTTGTATACTGGGCGACCTCCGTTTGCGAGCCTGCCCGAACCTGGAGCTTTAATGAAGGTCCTCAACGGCGAACGACCAGAACGGCCATCTGGTCCGCCCGCGATGTCCGATCAGCTCTGGCGGCATGTAACGGCGTACTGGTCCGACAAACCAATGGCGAGGCCCACCGTTCAGATTGTTGTACAAGACATGGTTTGGCCTCCTGTGGAACCGCCCGCCTTTCCCGAGACACGACCTTCTGCCCCGTCTGCATCCAGAAGTGCTCCCCGCCTAGCCGCACCTTCAATTGAGGACGACGCGTCCGTCCGGTCGATACTCCAAGATTCGCTCATCCCACGGCCTGCACCAGCTGTAAATCCCGCCCGAAATGTTCCCCACCTAGCCGCACCTTCGATCAGCGACCACACATCCACGAAGAAATCGTTTGGGCGAGAAAAGGTCAACGTTGCTGCGGAGTTGCCGCCGCCGCCGACGTCACAGCAGCAGGCGCCCCAAAGCACGCCCATCCACAACCAGTTTGCGGGAAAAAAACAAGACACACGCCGGGAGATGGTCCATAACCGGCTTCCCCCAGGCGCATCCCCGCCGGTTCCCAGTCCCACAACCCGCTCCCCGTCGCCATATAGCATTCCCCAGCAAAAGCCCCAGGCCCGGCAGACTCTCCCCAAGACCCCGTTCGGCATCCCCCGCTCCCTCGACCCTGTTCAGCAGATCCAGCATTCCCGCAACAGGTCCGAGGAGCGTGCCCTCGAGCCCCGCGACAGGGAGTCCAAGTCAAAGGGTGGCGGCTTGTGGGGAAGCGGCAGCGACAAGGACCGAGACCGTGCCGAGATGGAGGTGGCCGTGCCCCGGGAGCACCGCGAGCAGCAGAACCACGGCAGGGAGTGCGAAGACGAGGAGAACGACCTCACCCGCAAGATCGGTTCGTTTCCTGCTGCTCGACGCTGGTGTACTCATGTCTACCAGGTTTCTTAACTGCCACCGCATCCGAGGACTGGACCCTCGTGCTCGATGTCTGCGACCACGCCTCCGCCACAGAGGCAAACGCAAAGGAGGCGGTCCGTGCGCTGCGCCGTGGATTCAAGTACGGCGAGCCCGCCGCCCAGCTTGCAGCTGCCCGCGTACGTCTGCTGCTGGTCTCCCATCACTTGCTCATGCATCTTAAAGCTATGGGCCATCATGCTGCGCAACTGCTCCGAGACTTTCATTTCCCAGTCCACTTCCCGCCAGTTCCTCGACACACTCGAAGATCTCCTCACCTCATCCCGCACCTCTCCCGTCGTCCCCGAACGTGTCATGGACGCCCCCGCCGCCGCCGCCGCCTATGCTAGCGGATCCAGTGTGCTTTTACCACTAAACAATTCAATCTCTCCATCTCCCTTTCCAGAAAAGGACGCCGGCGGTCTCTGGCGTCGCGTCAAGCCCCATGACAAACCCGAGGAGGGCATAGTCTTTGACACAGAAGACGCCATGTTCAACCCACCCCTCACCCAGCAGTGCGCTCCGTCCACGTACGAATACAACCCCTCCACCAACCCCATGGTCATGTATCAGGAGGCGACCCCCACCGTGCCCGACACCACCGCCACGCCCCCCGTCTCGCGCCCGCCGCCGCGCAAGGGCAAGTCGACCAATAACCACGACCCATCTAAACCGCGCGACCGGGACCACGACTCCTCCAAGCGAGACCGAAACCGTGACCGGCCCCGACACCCGTGCATCATCCTTCCGGTCGACTCCCCCGAGGACGGGCGGGTGCTCATCGTCCGCGCCGTCCGGGAATGCAGGTTCGTCTTTGACATCTTACATCTTTCGATAGCGTTTTATATCTTTCAACGACATCTTCCAGCATCTTTTGTCTTGTGGGAGGCCTTTGGCTGGCTGTCTTTCGGCTTGCATATATCCTCTTCAAGTTGGGTACACCTGACAAGTTAGATAACGATAGATTTATCGGATGCGGAGGAGGGACGACCAGAATATCCGTGTAATAGATACAAATATATTACTTCGGGCGGAGCGGATGTGCGAGATGTGTGGTGTTTTGTGGGGAACTTGGCTGAGGTCGGCGGGTTGCTTGAGAACCACGGACCGCATGAGAAAGCCGCTGGGGGAATCGACGCGGACTCAGCCAAGCCCAGGACACAAGAATTGTTGTGGTCTATGACTCTAGTAGTATGAGTGAAACGAAGACCCGAAGCAACCCAAGCGTGAAAAAGAGGGACGGCGGGTGGGGCAAAAAACTGGGCGAGAAGCGAGCGAGGAAGAACTGTCTCAAGCATGAAGACGACGGACGCGACGAGCAGCGGTTGATAGGCACGTGGAAAATGCAACTAGACGCTCTTCAAATTTACTATGTAGCCTCTGGCGGAGGACGACGAGGGAAGGGAGAAGAGGCGAGGCGACGAGGTGATTCCTGAGAAAGGATCTGCTCATTCGAGTGGCTCAAAAAGGCAATTTGTGGCTGTGTATGCATCTCCTTCATACGAAACCATCTAACATCCAAGCTCCCGGAGCCTGAGGACTCAACCCTCTTGGGGTTACTATCATCTCATCTGGGCCCGCATTTACTTCGTCCACGCCGCATGCGCGATATTGTGCGGAGCCAGAATTTGCCTCCGACTCTTGTAAGACGATTTTCAAGTTTCCGACATAGGATGTAACAGTATGGAATGTCGCCCGCAGTCTACAGCAAAGTCAGGCACAACAGATCCGATCCAACACTCTCCGGGGGCTGTTCTTCCATGTCAGGTCCTGTGTACCAGGCGAAACGTGGCAAGTTCTTCTGTGCCCACTCGAAAATATTATTGTCGGCGTGATATGCCCTAACCCTCTGAATGGACCGCCTGATCTTCTTCTTCGCTGCCAGGATCTGGGCGCCAGGCGAAACGGGGCAAGTTCTTCTCGGCCCACTCGAAAATATCATTGTCGGCACTGTGCACGCAAGAGACAAATTTGAAAAAGAAATTCCGCGCATGGATGCGGGCGATGAGTTTTATGTCGGCAGGAGATTCTATGGGTTCCGAAAGGAAAAGATCAATGATGACCACGGCCCACGCATGTAAGAATGAAATTAGGCGCCCGTATATCGTAGAGACTCCAGCCACTACGAGCGAATTCTTGCACGACTTCGACACCTAGAACGCACTGTTTTGTTCCGAGTTAGATCCCAAAAAAATATAGGTTGAGGTGGAAACGGCGCACAAAGTCTCGGATGTCTGATATGGACGCGGAATCGGCGACATCGTGCGCGGTTAGACCGGGGATGAATTCCAAAGCGAGAACCCAGGCCTCCTCCCCACACGGAGTAACGATCTGGAAACAGATGAATCCGTGCCAAATACAAGGCAGGTTCTTCACTTACTGTCGAAAGGCCCCAAAAGTACGGGATCAAGAGACCCCGGTGATGCGCAAGATGTCGATAGACCCAAGCTTCATTATGTGCAAGATTCCACGGGTCGTAGTATTCATCCATATCATCCGCGGGGACACCACGACACATGGAGGGCTGAATTATCTTCAAAACCAGAGCCGTTCCAGGGTCGTCGACGCACACAGCCGTCCAGACTTGCGAAAACCCATCGATCCCCCCCTGAAGTTCGTCGCGGAGCTGGACCGTTGTGGGACCCGAACTTGGTACTCCAGGTAATTTGCGCGCGTTTGGAGCCGGATTCTGCTGAGGAACGTCCAGGGACAGCGTGAACTGTAGCCCAGTCTTGAGTGGCGCCTTCAGAGCGAGCTCCCGCGTCACCATTCGTTCGTTGTATGCGGCAACATCTGAGTCGGAAAGCTCTCGGAATTCGTAGGTGGGGACCTCGAGGGACATAGGGGTTGAGTTGAAGCAGTGTGTCACGCCTGTTACTGCTCGCGTATCTGGAGTACGGTTCCTCCACCGAGGCGAGAGACGCGACGAGGAGATTCCTGTGAAAAGATCTGCTCATTCGAGTGGCCCAAAAAGGCATTGTGCTCAGGAAGCTTCACAGGATATCCAAATTCTTCCTCCTGCGCCTATTCTTCTCCATCCAATACTCTGTTTCCATCTTCTTCAGTCGCTCCAGCCCCTCTCCCTCGAGATCTTTCCCATTCTCCCTCGCCAGCCCCTTGCCTCCATCGCGCAGCTTGACGCCCATCCGCCGCTTGACCATGCCCACGTACCCCACCTCCCCAACACCACGAACGATCCGATCTGCGCGCCGCTGCGCCGCCGTCATCCGCACAAGGACATGCGCCGGCGGCCCTTTGCGCGCACGCCCAATTGTGCACCGCAGTATCTCTCCGCGCCTTTCGCGCATGCGCTCGCGCGTCTTGTTCGCGACCTTCTCGCGGCGCGCAGCACGTAGCATCTCGATCAGCGCAGGCGATACGGGCTTCTGCGAACGCGCGACATCGCGCCCAGTCAGCACCTGCAGGTCCGCGCGCGCGGCTTGCAACGGCTGCACTGTCAGAGAGCGCTTGCGTCAGTTTGTAGCATACAAGGTGTACGAAAACAGTACGCACGCCATTCGCTCTCGGCATCACCAGAGTAAACTCGCTCGAACGAGGCACCGCCGACGAAGCGGGCGATGCTGTCCTCGAACGCCGCCTCGCGCTTGAGATGGAAGATATCATCTAAAAGCTGCTGGTCGCGTGCCATGCGCCGGTCTCGGGTGCGCATGCGCGCGAAGATGATCCTCGAGATGGCCTGCGGCTGCGGCTTCATGCGCGGTAGCGGCGGGTTGTACAGGGTGGGCTTGATGAGAGCGCCTGTCAAGATGGGCCGTGACCGCAGGCGAGCCTGCCATGCCTACCTCGTCTCTGAGCAGCTGTTGAAACGCACGGCAAGGAAACTCATACCGCTTCTGCACGAACAAGCCGTTTCCAATGCTCCTTCTCTACCTTTGCGGCAATGAGCCGCGAGTACCGGGCGAGAATAGCACGCTGCTTTTCATCCCCTTCAGACGCGTTTTTGAACGCCTCAAGATACTGTGTATAGCGTAGTCAGTACAATGGCAAGTGCCCTCGTATACAACGATCGAACCTTGTATCCCTTCAGCAGCTGTACCCTCGTCTTCTCGGTCCCAGTTGCATGCTGGTGTTTTCGAAAAAGATACTGGACGCGGGTACGGATCTACTCTTGACGGCCAGAGTGAGCGGCGGCACAGAATCACCTAACGAGAACGCACGTTGTCGTCTGGCGCGTACCGCAGGAGATTTCGATGGAGTGCGAGGGTTGGTATGCGGTGGATAGCAAGTTCGAAAAACGGCACGCGAGGACGCACGCGGCGTAGGGGAGAGACCAGACGCGCAAGGCTGGCACGGAAGGCGCGCGAAGAGGCGCTTGGTGTATGCCCGCTACTTATTTTGATAGTGGGCTCCTAGGAGCCTCTCTTTGCTTTTAAACAAGGCCAAACTGAAAGCCGCTTCCAAATTATTTTCCTGTGTATCGACATTCTGAGTAATAAAAATACAACGAGGTATCATCATGGCTCGGTGATCTCAAATACCTCAGCCACCACCTTCTTTACCTCTTCGGGCTTCTTCCGACCCCACTTGTCAAGTTTCTCCCTGCGCCGAGTCAATATTGCATGGCACAAATCGTAGCAATACGTACCTTGCAAACGCGATATTCACGGTGGACTCGATGCCGAGCTGTCTCCCCTCGATGATGTCGAGCGCATGCGGGCGCGAACACAACGCGACATACGCGCCATACGCCCACTGACGCTTGATGCGGTACCGGTGCAGCATCTCAATCTTCTCTACAGGGTCCATCTCGAACGCGCCGAGCTCGCGGATCGCCAGCTCGCGGATATCGGGGAACTTCCACCGCGTCGCGAGGTCCAATATCGCGGTCCAGTCCTGTGTAGTCGTGGCTTTGCATTGGCCGAGGACTCTGCTGCAGGGTGTGAGCAGAGGTTGAGATGTATAGGTCTAGGGCGCGCACGGAGGGTAGACGATCCACAGGAGACGCTCAAAGTCGGCGGGCTCCACCCCCTCGAGGACGAGTGGATGCTCATCGTCAGCGCCGTCTGGGACCTTGTCCAGCAGCGAGATCGGAGGCACGGGGAAACCTTTTGAGTGGCGCCGTAATGCGCCGTCCCATACTCTGAATAGGATTCCCGAGACCTGCGGGCTCAATAAATCATTTGTCCTAGATTGAATAGATGATACGAGCCACCTGGATTACGAGATTCCCATCCTCGAAATAGTACTCGTCGTGTTTGCGGGTGGCCAACGGTTCAATGGTGGAATCGTTGAGGTATGGTGGGGGCTCTGGAGCTTCAGTGAGGGTCATTGGCGAGAGCAGGCGTTGGTGAATAGGGTTAGAGGCGATGCACTACACATGACTGCGGACGCTGACAGCTTTCGAAATTGAATGTTCTACCGGCAGGTCAAGAGGCCATCGCAATCTCAATCTGTCCAAAGCCATTCCAGGAATAAGAAATTGCGAAGCCGATGTCCGGCAACTTGCGGCAAGATGAGAAACTCTTGAAGAACAAGAAAAAGCACTGCAGAAAGAAGACAGACGAAGCACAAGAATATGAGCGAGCTCCAGCGCGTAGCCTCCAAAACAACGGCCAAGACTGCAGGATTAGCTATTCGTGCTGGATGTTCAGGTTCAAGTTGGAGGTGTGACGTTACGCGTCGCGTTTGTGTGACTATGACGAAGGTTTTAGACCTTGCTCCCGCCACATGCTTTAATTTGTTTCATTCAGTCCCCTCAACTAGCTCACCAGGCAGTTCCTCCTCGCCGTCTACACATTTCTGCGGCCTTGAAACCGCTGGCAAATTACTATGCCCCATCTTTCACGAGAACTGCTGCAGCTGTCTGAATATAGCAAACGAGATGTCCCTCGAATAGGCGGTACCGAGGGCGGTACGTAGCCAGGATCGTTAGTCTACTCTTCTAACGCCGCACAGGATTCATTGCTTTGGTCATTGGCCTGGGGGTCATCATTCTTGGCTCCTCTGTGGCCATCTATATTTTGCTGCGAGACCACTCGCCTTCCGAGCGACAACGAGAAGCGCGTCGCGAGGAAAGACGCTATCCATCCGAATCTTCCCGCTTGTCCCTCAAACCCCGCTTCCCCTGGTCCCAGAAGCTCAGTAGCCTATTTGGGCGCGGCACCGCATCAAAACGATCGTCAAAGAGTGGACACGGCTGGATTCAGGCCTCGGGCGACGCCTGGGAGGAGGATGAGGCCGGCCATACCCGCAGCCGCGAGATGTCCGGCCTCGAGCCGGTAGATCAGCCGTTTCGCCCGCCGGTAGACCCCTACGCAGCGTCGTATTCGAGCGATAGCATCCCCTACGACCCCCCCATGCCCGCTTCGCACTCCACACTCTCCAACCTCCGCTCCGAGTCCCCTATCCCGCGTAGCACGTCGCCCGAGTCGACGGTGCACGCCAGCAGTCCCGTGCAGAACAAGGACCGCCATTTCTCCACCGAGTCGTCCAACTCTCTACGGACCTTTGAGGGCGGCACGAAATTTATCGAGGGACTATAACCGCCATTTGCGGAGCACCTTTATTGACTGTCTCCCCACACGATTACCCATTGCGATTGACCCACGATAGTGCGATGTAAGATTCTTAGCACGTTTTTTCTCATGTCCGCATTGTGAACTGTATATTATTTTTTTGTACTACGCTTGGGACAATTCATTACGCTGTCTTGCCCAAATGTTACAGCAGACTATACCATACCGTACAGAATACTTTTGATGTACATGTAGTTTGTGTCGTGCGACGAATTGGAAACAAGAGAAGCCGAGCGTAGAGTGCATTCGGAATAGCTATATATCCCAGCGCAAAGAAAACGGGACGGGTATTACTGAAGAGGCAACTTCAAGAACACAGCGAAATAATTTCAATACACACTGTGAATAATCGACCTGAGGTAAAGTCGAAGTAGCCAGGAAATGCGGTGAGACAATTCGAGCTGCTCCCTCAAATCATCGCGCATTCGTCGCGAAAGCATAGAAAATGTAGTCAGACATTCGCGAGTCGTCCCTGCCTCCACACCTGCTTCTAAATCAAAGGAAAGCCTGGCAAATGTCTCATTGCAATTTTATTTCTCGAACAAACTGCCCTGATACTCGGAATAGGACGCCTGAGCTTCTTCGCTGCCAGGATCCGGGCACCAGACGAAACAGGGTAAGTTCTGTTTAGCCCACTTACTTAAAAATATTATTGTCAGCACGGTATACGCAAGAGGCAAACTTGAAAAAAAAATTCCGCGAATGGTTGATGACGATGTTTTTTGTGTTGGCAGTGGGTCTTATGGGTTGCGAAAGGAAGAGGTCGATGACAACTACGGCCCATGCCCCGGGGCCGCCTGTAAGTATGAAATTGGGCGCCCGTATATCGCGGAGGCTCCAGCCACCACGAACGACTTCTTGTACGGCGGCGACACCCAGAGTGCACTGATTTGTTGCAAGTTAAATCCCAGGGAATACAAGCTAATTGAAAGCGACGCACGAAGTCTCGGATGTCTGATATGGACGCGGAATCGGCGGCAGCGTGCGCAGTTAGGCCGGGGATGAATTCCAAAACGAGAACCCAGGCCTCCTCCCCACACGGAGTAACTATCTGGAAATATTTGAATCTGTGAAACAGAAGGCACGATGGTTCACTCACCGTCGAAAGGCCCAAAAAGTACGGGATCAAGAGACCCTGGTGATGCGTGAGATGTCGATAAACCCAAGCTTCATTATGCGCAAGATCCCACGGTTGGTAGTATGGATCCCTATAATCCTCAGGGACACCACGACACATGGAGGGCTGGATAATCTTCAAAACGAGACACGTTCCGGGGCCGTCGACGCACACAGCCGTCCAGACTCAGTGCGAAAACCCATCAACTCCCCCTTGAAGTTCGTCACGGAGCTCGACCGTTGTGGGGCCCAAACTGGTGACTCCAGGCAATTTGCGCGCGTTTGAAGCCGGATTCTGCAGAGGAACGTCCAGGGCCAGTGTGAACTGAAGCCCAGCCCGAAGTGGCGCCTGCAGAGCGAGCTCCCGCGCCGCCATTCGCTCGTAGTATACGGCCTCGACATCTGATTCAGAAAGCCGATTGAAATCGAGCTTGCGGAATTCGTAGGTGGGGACCTCCAAGGACATAGGGGGTTGCGTTAAAGCAGTGTGTCACGCCTGTCACTGCTCGCGTATTCCCTCACACCTTCGAAGCGGCCCAAAATGTATTGGATATAGAATGGACGTCTCGTCGTCGTCTCTAGCAGCCTGTGGTGCAGAGACCGTCTTGACCTCCACATCATCGCTAACTGTGTTGGAATGACATCGAGTGCGTAGGCGACTGTAGGCGAACTCCTTCGTATCGGTAAATATCGTTGCCGCCAGAAAGATTTCGGTATTGGGGTGAACTTGATGGCCGTAAGTACGAGATAGTCGTTCAGATCACATATAGGAGAAGCTCCGTATCCAGGCATTTTGTCCATCGCCGCCGCCCTCTCGACAAGAGCATTAGGCAAGGTGCAAGTACTAGCGTAATGGTAGTTCTTGGTGATTGAATTTGTGCTTGTACTGTATACAAGACAGACTGAATTGTGGAGCGCTCGTCAAGACAGATTGAATTGTGGAGACGGAAGTTCGTCGAATGTCGGCTCGCAGTAACGAACTTGAGGATCAATTGCAATGTACTATCGCTCCGCCTTAGGCGCGGCAGCAGGGTCGGTCGACAACAATGTGCAAGAGCCACCAATCCGTCAGCCTCTTCGCGGTGGTGTGATCGTACCAGTGGCCAGCAGTTGTTGAGGATGGCGTCTTGACTCTGACAGTGTTTCTCCGCCGGATGTGTGATTTCGACGTTCCGCTCGAATTTCGAAATCGTGGACAAGAAGTTGCAGTGCTACTCGTCCACGAAGTTCAACGCGGCTCGCGTCCACTCGAAGACTAAATACTGAGCGTGTACCATAGAAGGTCGTCGCGGCCCAGGCGGCGCAGTGGCCAGAATACTGAAGTTCAGAACAGTCGACGGGAGAGTCGGAAAAGTATACGCGTAAGTACGCGTCAAGAGAATCGAAGCTCATTATCTAAGCTGCCCGTGAATCGCCTCCGTGAATCGCCGCTCGCAAACTGGCATGGCTTGAGCTCACCAAGACTTGCAACCTCTGTCTACACGCACTGGCCACTGGCGATGAGCAAACCTAATACAGATACCTCTCCCAAACTTCAAGTTGCCGCAGTGATTGAACCCTTTTCTCCGATGTGTGATTTTATGCTAGTCAGCGGGACCGAGACGCCGACACTCGTATCTGACAGTGACAATGAATAGCTGACGGTCCGAACAAGCGCGACTGGGATACGAAAAACGTGGCTAAAATCATTCAGGATCAGCAGGAACACTGACGCGCGACGTCGCCTAATCATTTTCTGTGGATCTGATGGACCATTGACCCTGCTCTCGTTGACGCCAAATGGACGCGCAAGGCCAGCGAGGACGACTGGACTAGTGGACCCTCCTGGAGCAGCCGAACCAACCTCTTGAAGCTGAACCCCGCACCGTGCATTCTTCCAGCCAAGGGAGCACTCCAATGCCCACGAAGATCTTCGTATATGATGTGATTGCTATGCTTGCAAATCCGTAGACGGGATGCTGAAGGAGACTGTAGGCTGTGATATCATACCTCAGAACTGCTTGCAGTGCAGGAATTCCGGGGTCAGTGCATCCCTCCTCGCGAATCCGAGTTTTTTGGACAAGTTCCGTACAGCCGAACTCCGCGTGAAGTCGCCCAACTGCAGGCAACATTAGACGGTTATCTGCTTTCCATGGCATCCGAAAATGCTGTCAGTGGAATCGTCGAAAGCACGAAATGCCGAACAAGATTACTAGAGGTCAAGCCGCCTTTGTTTTCAGCTATTACACGCATTGATAATTTTAGGTCTCGACCAAGCTCGGCCTTGCGAACGACCCCACTCTCAGAGCCGCTTTACGGAACGATGGAGAACGCATTGCAACACTCCTAGTGTCTATTTTCAACTCCAAATCTCTGGAAGAAGTAGCCCTACGCCTCAAGGGCGATTCTGCGCAGTATTTCCTTGATGTTGTGCAAAGCGTAGGTCATTTCGGACATATAGCTCTTTACTCGGTTTAACGCGTTTGTCAAGACGCTTGACAAAGGGTTCCTAATCGGCCAAGAACACACTCGAATGGCGCGGAGGATGATCCGCAAGCTCTCTGCATCGTGCGACATGCTCCCCTCCTCCCTTTTCATCACCGGGGTGAACGGGAAGGACCGACACCCTACCTTCGGAGGCGCATACGGCGACATCTATCGTGCATCGCATGGGAATCAAATCGTCGCATTGAAGTACATGCGCGCCGTGCATTTCATGCGTGGCTCGGAGTTGCGTCGCATTCGGCTGGTACGTGGTTTTTTGAAGCAGAAAGGCTTCGTTAACGAGGTCACGATCAGAAATTTTGCCGCGAAGCACTCGTTTGGAAAGAATTGCAACATCCGCATATCTTGCCGTGCTTGGGGATTGACGGGGACAGTTTCCCCTCCTCTTTATGCATGGTTTCGCCGTGGATGCAGAACGGTACCGTCCTGACCTATCTCGAGGAGCACGGTCATGAAAATGTCGACAAATTGGTGAGCGACCTTCAACGTCGCCGTTGTTTTTTTTGACACGGTCTCCAGTTATACGAAGTTGCGCAAGGCCTTCAGTACCTACATTCACGTGGTATAGTGCACGGCGACGTGCGAGGGGTTCGTACATCCCAGCTATGCATTAAAATTCTGCCCTGATCTTGTATAAAACCACAGACAAACATTCTCATCAAGGAGGACTGGAGTGCGTGTCTGGCCGACTTCGGGCTCAGCATCTTCTCAGACGCTACCTGTTCCATGACCACGAATCGCGGAGGAAGTCTCTACTGGATGGCCCCCGAACTCCTCGATCCAGACCGCTTCGGAGAGAAATTCGCTCGAACACCCGCCACCGACGTGTACGCATTCGGTTGTGTCTGCTTAGAGGTATGTGATCCTCCCTTTCCTACGTTCGTTGTCCTGATCTTCGTCAGTTGTACACCGGGCGCCCTCCGTTTGCGAACCTGCCCGAACCTGGCGCTTTGATGAAGGTCATCAACGGCGAACGACCAGAACGGCCATCTGGTCCGCCCGCGATGTCCGATCAGCTCTGGCGGCATGTAACGGCGTACTGGTCTGACAAACCATCAACGAGGCCCACAGCTGAGATTGTAGTGCAAGATATGGTTTGGCCTCGAATGGAGCCCGAAATACCTTCCGTCCCATCTGTATCCCCCAGAAGTGTCCCCCATTTAACCACACCTTCGATCGGCGACGACGCGTCATTTTCGTCCGTCCTGTCGATAGTACCAGATTCAATCACCCCACGACCTGCTGTAAATTCCGCCACCCACCTCGCCGCACCTTCAATCAGCGACCACGCGTCCGTCCTGTCCATAATACCCGATTCAGTCATCCCACGGCCGCAAGCACCCGCCGTAAATCCCCCAAGAAGTGCCCCCCACTTAACCACGCCTTCAATCAGCGACGACGCGTCATTCTCGTCCGTCCTGTCGATAGTCCCAGATACAGTCACCCCACGCCCCGCTGTAAATTCGCCCTTCACCGCGCCTTCAATCATCAGTGACGACGCGTCCGTCCTGTCCATATTACCGGATTCAGTCATCCCACGACCCGCCGTAAATCCCCCCCGAAGCGCGCCCCACCTATCCGCACCTTCAATCAGCGACGACGCGTCATTCTCCTCCGTCCTGTCGATAGTACCCGATTCAGTCACCCCCCGACCCGCACCTCCAACCCGCGACGACGCGTCCGTCTCTCCCATAGATACCCTCCCCCCACCCCCTGCCCCTGCCCTAGCCGGCCCTCCCACCCAACACGGCGCCGCGCTGACCGCCCCCCCTCCTCCGGTGACGACCGACGACGCGTCCGTCCTTTCCCTCGTCCCCACCACACCTTCCATCCCACCCCGCCCAGAGAAAGTGCCCAGCACCAATACCAGTCTCGATGCTAACACCGGCGGACGCACAGTGGGGCGCCCCGGTCCCCTACTAAAGCACCCCGCGCGGGGGAGCAAGGGCAGACGCGGGCCCGCGAGCGTCAAGGGCTTCGGCCCCTTCGGCTGGTTCTGGCACGACAAGTGGCTCGTGCTGGAGGACAGCCGGGATATGCTGTATTTTCATAAATCCGAGGTGCGTCCCGTCTCATATACCTTCCACTATTCATTAAATTTTAATGGTTAACCTACGGGCAGACCTCCGCCTCCCTCCCGGACTCCCTCCGCCTGCAAAACCTCGCCAAGATCGAACGCACGGACCTGAAGCCGTACTGCCTCCTGCTCGAGACGTACAGCCGGAAGCGGTACTTTTTGGCGTTCAAGAGCGACGATGAGGTGTATGGTGCGTGTCCCCCCTCTCATCTATGTCGTGATACTCCTGCTGCTGCTGCTCGACTGCATGCAATGATGCTGCTCATCTGCATGCACTAATGCTGCTTGAGATGCGAAGAATGTGGGAAGACCGCTGACGCGCGTTTTGCAGACTGGCACGACGACATCTACGCGCGCTCCTCGCGCCAAAGCGCCGGCGCCCCCGTCGACTTTGTGCACCGCGTGCATGTGCACCACGATACCGCCACCGATACGTTTACCGTGCGTCCCTCCCCCCGCCTCTCCCATCTCATCTCTCTTATCTCAAGTGCACTTGGTTGATGTTGACTGACGTTGGATGGAACAGGGCCTCCCGGTCCAATGGGAAAAACTCCTCGCGAAATCCGCCATCACGCGGGACGACTACGCGAGCAACCCACAGGCTGTCCTCGAGGTGCTCGATTTTTATACGAGTTTGCATAAACGTACGCTACACCCTATTTTTTCGGACCCCGCGTTGACTGGGAGTAGGCGCGAACGGGCTAATGGACGACTCGGGCATGTCGTCGACGTCGACGCTCACGGAGGCGCAGCCCTCGGCCCTGAACTCGAAGAAGGCGAGGCCGCGGACAGCTGCGGCCCCGGCGGCGAAGGCGAAGGCGAAGGCAAGGCCCCCGACGGCGGTGAAGGAGACGCGGCCCACCACAGCCCCCACACGCGCGGTGCCCGAGAAGAAACCGATGCCGCGGCCGAAGGTGAAGATGAGCGACGCGCAGGCGAAGGCGAGGTTACGGGAGGTGGTGTCCGAGGGGGATCCGCATGATGTTTATAGGAAGGTTAGGAAGATTGGGCGGGGGTGCGTCTCCCCATCTCTACCTAGACTCCCCCTAATCAATTTAAACGCCACGTCGCATCGCAGGGCCTCAGCAGACATCTACCTCGCCACCGCCCTCCCCACCGGCGCCAAGGTCGCCATCAAAGAGATGGACTTAACCAAACAACCGCGCCTCGACCTCGTGGTGAACGAGATCGTCGTGCTGAAGGAGGCGCGGCACCCGAATGTTATTAACTTTTTGGGGAGCTACCTCGTGGGGCGGGGGGGGACGGAGCTGTGGGTGGTGATGGAGTATATGGAGGGGGGGCGTTGGCGGATGTTATTGAGAGGTGTAAGGGGATGGGGGTGGGGGAGGGTGGGTTGGGGGAGGGGGAGATTAGTAAGATTTGTTTTGAGGTGCGTTGCCTGTCTTTTTGAAAGAAGAGGGATGGGGGGCTGATGGGGGTGCGCAGACGTGCAAAGGCCTGGTGCACCTGCACAGCCAGAATATTATCCACCGGGATATCAAGTCCGACAACGTCCTCCTCGACGCGTCCGGGCGGGTCAAAATCAGTGCGCCCCCTCCCCTTCCTCTCCTCCCCCACTCACATCTCACAGCGGACTTCGGCTTCTGCGCCAAACTCAGCGACCTCGCCTCCAAGCGCGACACCATGGTCGGCACGCCCTACTGGATGGCGCCCGAGATGGTCAAGCAGAAATCCTACGGCGCAAAGGTGGACATCTGGTCGCTGGGGATCATGGTGATCGAGATGGTGCAGTGCGAGCCGCCGTACCTGGACGAGGAGCCGCTGCGGGCGCTGTACCTGATTGCGACGAACGGGACGCCGGGGCTGAAGAGGCCGGAGGCGGTGAGCGGGGCGCTGAGGGCGTTTTTGGGGGTGTGTTTGTGTGTGGAGGTGGGGCGGCGGGCGGGGGCGGGGGAGTTGTTGGGGCATGAGTTTTTTGGGATGGCGTGTGGGGCGGATGGGTTGGCGAGGTTAGTTACCAGTGGGTAGAGTTACTAGTGGGTGACACTGGGTGTAGATGGATATTTGGAGATCACATGATGCATCGCCTCTCTACCTCTCATCGACGATGAAGAAATTGTTCGGGCGAGAAAAGCCAAAGGCGGCGACGGAGTTGAGCCCGCCGCCGCCGCCGCCGTCGTCGTCGACGCAGAGCACGCCGATCCACAACCAGTTCGCCACCGTCCACGACGACGAGCGCTGGGAGATCGTCCACGACGGCCTCCCCCCCGGCGCATCCCCGCCCGTCCCCAGCCCCACCGCCCGCTCGCCGTCCCCGTACAGCATCCCCCCGCCGAAGCCGCAGGACCCGCGCACGCTGCGCAAGAAGACCCCGCCGGTGCTCGGCATTCTGCACTCGCTTGATCCTGTGCAGCAGACGCAGCACCCCCGCAACCGCTCAGAGGAGCGCGACAAGGAGCCCAAGGCCAAGGGCGGCGGCTTCTGGGGCCGCGGCGGCGACAAGGACAAGGAGAAGGAGCGGGAGCGGGCCGAGATGGAGGCGCAGCAGCAGCAGAACCGCGGCAGGGAGCGCAGGGACGAGGAGAACGAGCTCACCCGCAAGATCGGTGCGTGTCCTGCGTCTCTACGACGGTGTACTTATTCTACTAGGTTTCCTGACCGCCACCGCGTCCGAGGACTGGACCCTCGTGCTCGACGTCTGCGACCACGCCTCCGCAACAGAGGCAAACGCAAAGGAGGCCGTCCGTGCGCTGCGCCGTGAGTTCAAGTACGGCGAGCCCGCCGCCCAGCTCGCAGCTGCCCGCGTATGTCTGTCTCCATTGTCAAGCAATCTGCTGATTGGTGATAAAGTTATGGGCGATCATGCTGCGCAACTCCTCCGAGACTTTTATTTCCCAGTCCACCTCGCGCAAGTTCCTCGACACCCTCGAAGACCTCCTCACCTCCTCCCGCACCTCCCCCGTCGTCCGCGAACGCGTCATGGACGTCCTCGCCGCCGCTGCCTACGCCTCCGGATCCAGTGCGTTTCCCTCCCTCTCCTCAATTCCCTCCTTACATCTCCCAATTCACTCACTCATCCCATCTCCCTTTCTTTGCAGAAAAAGACGCCGGCTTCCGTGGCCTCTGGCGCCGCGTCAAGCCGCGCGACAAGCCCGAGGAGGGCATGCCCTTCGACACCGAAGACGCCATGTTCAACCCGCCCCTCACCCAGCCGCCGCGCGCCCCCTCCACGTACGATTCATACGAATACGATCCCTCCAGCACGAATCCGATGGTGATGTACCAAGATGCGACGCCCACTGTGCCCGACACGCCCGACACGCCGCCCGTCGGGCGCCCGCCGCCGCGGAAGGGTAAGTCGGGGGATGGCCACGAGCCGGGGAAGGCGCACGATTCGGCTAAGCGGGATCGGGAGCACGACTCGTCCAAACGCGACCGGGAGCACGACAAACGCGATCGGGATCACGACAAACGCAATCGAGACCGGGACCGGACACGGCACCCGCACATCATCCCGCCGGACGAAGACATGCGGCGCCTCTTCCAGGAGTGCAAGATCGGGGTGGGGAATGCGAATCTGCTGAGCCAGGCGCTGGCGATGGCGACGCCGGAGGAGTTGGGGGATGGGGTTATTAAGGTGAGCGGCGTGCTGCAGCGAGCCTCCATCACGGGGGGAGGAGGGAGGAGGGGGTATTTCGATTAGCCTCCGTCGCGGGGGGGTATTTCGCCTGCGTAGCGGGGTAGTCTGCCTGCGTCGCGGGGTATTTCGATTAACCTGCATCGCGGGGGGGGGGGGGTTTCGCCGCCCTCGCGATATATTCCTGTCTCCCGCGATATGCTTCTTTCTTTCGCTCAGCTCCATACATACTACCGGGGATCTTGATCAGCTACTAACGCACGCACCCCACAGGAGTTCCACAAAAAATGCCTCGACTCGCAGGAGCTCATATTCACGCAGATCCCGTGGGCGAGTGCGGGCGCGGAGCGCAGTCGGGCGGCGAAGGACCAGGAGGAGAGGGAGTTGAGGACGCGGAAGACGAGTGGGCACACTTTGAATTCCGTCACTCCCAATGGTGTCCCTGCGCACACGCTCAATTCGGGCAGCAACGGGAGTATCGCAGACCTCGACGCCCCCACGACGACGCGCGAAGAAGAGCTGCTGGCCGACCTGCTCGCGGCGAACGAGCAGCTGCTGGAGGCGCTGAAGCTGTACGACGACCTGAAGCGCGTGGCCCTGGAGAGGGAGGTGGAGGATCGGAGTCGGGGGGAGACGAGGTTGGATCCGAGGGTGTGTGGCGTTTCTTTACTCATTTATTTCATTCCATTCCATGTCCTCACTCGCTCCTCCACTACACTTGGTGCGGTTCAACGATTGACTGATTTTTTTTTTCGCTTCTAGTTACGACAATACATCACCGAAGACGGCACCCTACACCCCGACATGGTGGGCATGGGCGCGGGGGGCAGCCCGTCGCGCTCGCGCTCGCCGTCTCCTGCGCGCGTGCCTGTACCCGTGCAGCAACCGCATCCCCTCCCCGTCCCCCTCCCCCTTCCCCTACCGAGCCAGCACCAGCATTCCCAGCAGACGCAGCTCGAGCACGCATACGGACACCCCCAGCAGCCGCAGACGCAGACGCAGACGCAGCTCGAGCACGCGTATGGGCATCCCCATCCTCAAACGCAACAGCAACAGCAGACGCAGACGCTGGCGCCCCCACCCGCGCCGCCGCATGGGCCGCGGTTCCCCGGCTCCGGCATGGGCGGAGGGGCAGGGGGGGCGTCGCGCACGCCGTCGCCTGCGCATGCCGACCCCGCCGCGGAGGGGGTGGGGGTGGGGGTGATGACGAATGGCGTTGGTGTGCGTGTGCGGGGGGAGTATGCGGGGCGGGGGTCGATCGACGAGGAGGCGTATCGCGACGGGCGCGAACGAGAAACGACGACGTACGGCTCGGACGAGGACGACGACGGGGCGGAGCTGGATCTGGAGCGGTACCGGCCGAGCGCGAAGGCGCTGGGGAAGCGGAAGGTGGAGGTGGATGTGTATGATGTTGGTGGGCGTGAGTGGTTCTTTTTGTTTTGTTTTTTTGTTTCTTCCCCTTCCCCCCTCCCTTACATATCTTAAACTCCAAATACACTCAAAGCGCAACCTCGACCTCACTTAACCTCGTCCTCGACCTCACACTCAACCTTCTTTTTTCTCACCCTCGCACTCCTTCTCTCACTCCAACTAACCTCCTTTTTTCTCTTCACTTACTTACTCCTCTTTTTCCCAACCCAGACCCGCACGACGACGCCCTCTCGCCGAAAGACAACCTCGACGACCGGCCGGGGGGCGACTCGGACTCGGACACGAACGAGGGCGGCGCGTGGACGCACCCCGCGACGCATTTCGTGTATGATGCGGCGGCGGAGCGGACGCAGGCGAGGATACGGCAGGGGCATGTTAGTGCGTTGATTGTGCATTGAGGGTGGGTGGGGGAGTGGGGTGGGCGGGTGGGTGGATGGGTGAGAGCGAGCGAGCAGGTTGGTGGGAGGGTGGGAGCGAGCGAGACGCGAAGCACCGCCGATCATGCGAATTAGTGGGCGAAGCGCCGAGCGAGCAATTAGTGGGTGGGTGGGGCGGGTTGGTTCTTCTGTTGTATCGTTTTTATCGGCGGGTTGGCGGGGTGTGTACAGTGAGGTGAGGTGAGGGGGGAAGAGGTTTATTACAAGACCAGACAAAGCAACAGTAACATTATAACGCATCGCATGTAATGGCAATGGCCGCTCACATTTGCATTTATTTATTTCCGCTTCGTTCCAAGATTGCAATGTACTGTTCTGCGATGGTGTTTTCGAGGGTTGCAAGTCGGCTGATGGTTTGTAAGTGAGTTGTGGGAGGACGAACGTTGGTGTAGCCCGATGAAGGTTGGTTGCTGTCGTTCTTTGTATTCTGCTGAATGGATGAGAAATCGAGGTACCAGCGCCGGCAAAAATCCAAACTGCCCATTTCACAAAGACTGAGACTCGAGGGCAGGGAGAGTCGAGCACTTGCATAGCGCCGCGTATGTATCCAATCCGCCGCCACAATAGACTAGGCTGATATGTACTCCGAGTCGTAGGTCCACAAGCCAGAGCAGAGCAACCCGAGGCCGTAAACTTTTACTCTCAAAGTCAAGACGGTAACCCGGGAGAATAAGAAAATATCTGGGTGTAGATATGTACGAAGCCTGCAAGTTCGTTGGCGTCGCTCCGAGCTGACCAGGAGTGTGCGTAGATGTAAGTAGATCCACAAGCCAGAGCAGAGCAATTCGAGGCCGTAAACTTTACCCAAGTCAAGTAAAGGAAATAATATAACCCCGGCGTACATGTATGCAAGAGGCCTGTGAGTTCATTCGCATCACCCAAGCTGACCAGGAGTGTGCTTATTTATCTTGAAGGCGGAATGAGAACTTCAAGAAGCCCAAGGAAACACAGGCAGATGCAGATGCAGATGTTTTTGGGTGAGGGCTACATTTGAGGTGCTGTTCTCCAAGACGAGTCGACTGTAATGTTGCGTGCGGGTAAGTCGAAGAGTGACGAGGGCCGAGTAACAGCAAGGCGGCGAGCAATTATTTGTCTGCCGGAGTGCAGTACAGTATGGCAAAAGAAAAGAGAAGGTTGAAGTTGTTGTTGATCGCCTGACGTCGGCCGAAACAGTGTTCTACTCGACATTCCATTTTCTTCGCCTCTTTGCAAGCTCGCTTTGCAAAATTGCACCAGCTCACGCGACGAATTCTTTGGTGCCAGGGACCGACAAGCTATGGCCTTGCTATTTGCCATGATAAATGGAGGCTAGGTTTGCGGTCAACCTGACTCTCTCACGAAGAGGACAACAACAGCGCGAGGTGCGGGGACAGGCACGAACTTGAACACGGCGCGCGTTTCTGCGCGATTGCCTCGTTTTTATTGACGGGCTGCGGGTCTGTCCTGAGACTCAGGCTAGCCTACCGGTGACCGCCTGTCTATGAATTCTGTTGATAGACAGGCCTGCTGGATAACAATCCAACCCTGTTTGCTGGTCCCCTATCATGCATGTCTTCCCCGAGCCCAACCTCCGCACCTATTCGTCGCCTCCCCACCGAAACCTTGATTGATATACTTTCGGTCTATTCGTTTTCCCCCGCGCACTACTTTCCGCATGTCTATGCAACGGAACTGGACTGCCTGGCGAATGTTCGCCTATTGACGTTCTCCCGAGTGTGTTCGCGGTGGCACTCCATTGTCGTAGGGACCTCCCTGTTCTGGACATCTTTTAATCTCAATGGTGTGCTGTGGGATACCTCGTCTCGTCTCGAGACGACCCTCCGCCTGCTAAGCTCCCTTTTGGAACGAGGGCTGGATTCTCCGATCTGTTTCGTTTTCGACGATGACCACAACTTGCCCCCTCCTCTTCGCATATTCCATCTACTCGCTCAGCACTCCCGTAGATGGTTAGCGGCGGCCTTCTTCTCTTCCGTGGAGGGTATAGATCTGTCTGTTTTGCGAGGCAGGCTACCCCTTGTCAAGGAACTGGAGTTAATCCTTCCCAAGAGCTTATCCAAATTTGATTTCTTGGATGGGACGCCCCTCAAGACACTGTTCATCAACTCTCCGTTTCTCGACGACCTTGATACCTTCACTTTCAAACACATTACGGGATTCGGATACGATGCGACGAGTCCCATGCATATCACCAAAGGGATGACCCTCCTTCCGAAGCTGAAGGCCATCACTGACTTCTACCTCTCATTCCACATCGACTTTCGAAAATTTCCTAATCACCGTATCACCCTCCGCATTGCGCCGCAGACCTTGCACAATGTTACCGAATTTTCTTGCAACCTATCTGAACCATTTCTCGCTCACCATTGCCAGCAGGCTCTGGGCGAGATTTTCGCGAGTCTGACCTTACCCAAGCTACAGACCCTGTCTTTCAAGGCTGCTGAATATCCTCGGTGTGTCTTGGGGTGGCCGGATCATCAGTTCCTTGGTCTCGTCGAGCGCTCGGGACTCTGCAGCTCTCTAAAAGTGCTGAAGATAGCTCATGTGCGGATCACGGAGACCGAGCTCACTCATGTGCTCTCCGCCCTCCCCAAACTGGAGCATCTGGAGATCGCAGACAAAAGACGGGTCGGACTGGGCATTGATTTGCTCTTAATCACGGATAATCTCCTCCGCTGTCTGACGCGGACGACAGCGAGCACAGACCTCGCTCCGCGTTTACGCAGCTTGGTCTGTGCATCGCGCCTCAAGTTCACGCACAGTCTCTTCTTGGACTTTATCAGGTCCAGGCTGGAGCCGTTTGCGACGAGCCCGATGTGTGTCGACATACAACCGCTGATGGAAGACGATGGACATCTCGAGCCTGCAGTGCATGCACAGCTGCAAGAGCTTGCACTCAAAGACCGACAACTCGTGTACATGTTTGGCGGGGCCGAATTTTCTCTGTCGTCCTATCTTCCACGTGCGAAATTTTATCCAAGGTTGGCTGCTGCGGCGGCGGGAGCTTCAGCGGGAAACTCGGTCATTCCATCGTTGGGGGGTCGAGAGTCGGACTCGAGACGAATTTAACACATCTGGTTGTGAGCGGCGAATAGAATATGAATACACGAAAATATTGATTGAAGAGTCAGCACAGCGAGATTTTTCAACTGGGCATGCGGGAATACAGAACATGCCCACCAACCTGCAGTGATCAATGTCAGGGGGTCGCAAATCCGCGAATGCAATGTGAATGCATTCATTTCGGTGAATTATTAACACCTTTACTGCTGTGGTTTGACATCGATGCGCACCTTAATTCCGCTATTTATGCGCTCTGTGGGAGCGTTGCTTTTGTAGATAGACGCGCCACATGGGCACTCGTACTTTGCAACTCACTGCCCTCTAATTATCATATTCGCGGATAACGCATGCCTCTGAGTCCGACCTGGAATGCCCATGTCCACAGCGATCAATCCGACGACGACTTAAAGATCCCGAGTTCGCAACCCGACTTGCGTACGTCCTCTGAGCAGCACAACGCTGCGCTGCGTTCGCGTTAATGTAAGTTCGCAACATTCTCGCGATTTGGTAGCTTCTATGCTTGTCTGAGTTTGAGTATTTTCATGAGTCGCTTCAGTGCCATGTCGGGAGCAAGCCAACAGTAAGAAAAGATGACCTAGAAATACATATAATTCACTCGAGGTATGTGCGCAAGGGTATATAGAAGCCATGTAACAAGGATGGACTTAGAGCAACTGGAAATAGTTTGACGGTGCAACTGCAAACAAATAGACATCAGTCCACCAATAATAGAAAGGACTTGGAGTAAACGCACGGCCAACCAATCCATTTGCATTTCTAGCCTGCCACCAATCTGCTGGTTGCTTGTCGATGATGTCAAAAATTTCCCCAGGGCTCAGCGATATCTCTGTGGGAACATCGGCAGTATCTGGTAGAACATATGACAAGGCATGCCATCGACGAGCAATAATCATACAAGGATAAAGAGCTTTTGCTTTTTGATGGAAGGTATAGGGCTCGGGATCCCTCCGGTCCAGCGAGTCGAGGATTGTTTGCGGCGTGACAGGTAATAAAACAGGAGGATCGTTGGCAACAACGTCTCGCATTTCGTGTACAGATGGCGTATGAGGTCGTGTCGAAACTTGGTGATGACTGAGTGTTCTATTTTTTGATCTCTCGATGGGCTGGGATACAGGGAGCGATATCTGGAGGCCGGATAAGAATGGGATTAGAAAATAAAACCAGACTTACTGGCTTATCAAGCCCAAAGAATTTCTTCATCGTAGTGGTGGTGGAACGACGGGAGGTGGGGTGAGGACGTCGCTGAACTCGAGACTGGTCCTGCACTGAATGAGAAAGCGAATAAAGCAAATAGAGCCAGACTCTACCGTCTCCGTTCGTCCAAATAATTGCTTCATTGGCTCAGTGGTCGAGGAGAAGTGAGATAACGAACGAAGAGTTCTAACCAAGTACGTCTTTGAAGGAGCTAGAGGAGATGCTGACGCCGACTTCCTCTCTTATAAAAGCCTGACAGCCTTGGTGTTCATCGCTTCTTAATGACCACCGCATGGCTACCGTCGAAAAGCTGTTCGCCAGGTTCGATGCGATGGTGAGACACGGGAGGAGCTTAGAATAAAAGCTGTGTTATGAAGACCCCTACCGTATGCTACCGGCGACAAAACCACGCAGGTCGGCTTTTTCAGGGTCCCTGTACATGTGTTCAGCGTTCAGCGCAAGACTAAGCATATTGTATTCTTCGAGGTGGTCTAGTCAGACTGAGAGACTCTCAGAGAGGGCCGCCCAGAACACGCGGTCACGTGTATTGGTTGATCGCTGGCAGCCCGGCCGGGCCGAAACTTGGCACAAACACTCATGCTCCAACCTTTTCTCGAGCTTTCTCCTTTGGCCGACTGCATGCTGCCATCTGAGGTCAGATCTCCCCCGAACTTGAAGTCTGTGCGTTGACTTCCGCTGCGCGCAACGGCTGAGGGCAGGGTATCTCGTATTTTGCTCGCTCACCGCCCTCGTTTCCTCGCTTTCCCTTGCAAATTGGACACAAGCTGAGCTCGCTCCACGTCAAGGAGGGCTTGCAGCTCCACATGGCTCTCGTGGATTACTGCCTCATCTCGGGCGGAGAAATCTTGACGTTGACTCAAGACGGGTCGACGAACTTGTGTGGGGATTCAACGGCCCGGTGCTTCAATTGTTTACGCAGCAACTGGAGAAAACACGTCCCAATCAAAATTCGGCTTGCTTCGCGCCTTCTCTCGCTTGCGGTATCTCCTGAAACTTCCTGCCGTGGAAGACAAATCGCCCGGGATGCTCTCCTCAACTCCCCTCGCGTTATAAAAGCGCGCTGGATTGAGGACGTCGCACTGGTGCTGCGGCATCTTCCTTCTCCTACAGCACAGCGAAGAACCTAAGTGATGGCGAAGACCACAATGGAACTGGTGATGCATGCACATACTCGACGCAGATCCCCAAAGAGACATCGACGCGTCCGAACGAGCTCATCTACTCCGGGGTCGTCTCGAGCGCGTCAGCGAGGGGGAGTTTCGCTTGACCGCCGGCGTCAACACTATTGGATGTTGCTATCTCCGCGCACTGGAAAGCACTCGCCTGATGCTGTCTGACCACGACTTGAACGTTAAACGAGGAGCTGCCGCCCTGCGAGACTGGCGTCTGTACAGGGTTTGTCGTCGTGCCGGGGAGGACGAGGCCCATGGGTCATGCGCTCTTGCTCTGCGCGGCACCTGTCGACTTCCAGCCATTGCGGAAAGGCCTTACGGTTTCTTTGAGCTGCTGCTGTCTGCGAGACCGAGCACTCTGGTTCGCGTATCGGAAGGTATCGAGTCGTCTGTCCTCGCGGAAAATCAAGGCCCGGAGGGCGAAGTTCGTGGTTGGTGCTATGGCAGTGTATACTTAGACTCGTAGTCGCACTATATAGCGGCTGTACTGCCTCCCTCGAGAGAGTAGACACAATGGACAAGTCTCTTCTGCGTACATCCGTAGGTGGAATCCGTAAGACGTGGTATGGTGAGCGAGCAAACACCTAGGTGGCATGAATTTGCGTCTCATATAAGTAGCTGGGAGAAACGATCACATCAGTAGATTCAAAGCAGACAAATGTCTGTAGCATGCCCTACATTGTGTATGTAGTACGCAACGCGCTGAATACACTTCCCTCCCTCCTTCTAGTATACAGACAGACACGTAGCTAGAACATGGCACATTATGCAAGGGGACATGGCCTGACATGGCTGAGCTCAAGTTTATACCAGTCTTGTTCACTACTCATCTAGCATCACAGCTAAGTCATGGGCCCCACATGTAAGAGGATCTGACTCACCCAACGTGCTCAACGCAGCCGCCCGCATGTTCGTCAATGTAGACCAATCTGTGGGAGTGGGCACCGGCCGGTTCATCAGTGATATGTTTGCGCATGTTGTTTGATGATGCCCCACCGCCAAATGGCTGATCACAAACGCCTTCACGGTTTTGCGGGGCTCTGTCCTCTACGAAGCTAGAAACTCAGTGCAAAATTTATTCAAATATCTGAATCTAGGATTTGATCGGGCTGGAGTTTTTTTGCAGTGAAAATTTGGTGTAGCTACCTCGCCGGCCTCCCGCGATGCCGAGAGTAGAAATAATCTACCCCGATCAATCTCCGGAGATTGACGAAATAATTCATTACCCTCCCGGCCGAAGGCACCAAAACGGGGTGATGAGTCCCCAGATCTGAAGTGGCGGGCGGCCCATCTGGCGGGTAACACAATGTGACATGTGTGACATTCATTGTAAATTCCTCGTCCAAGCTCACCAGGGTAAAATTTTAATGATTTTAAAGCTACATGGAGTATTTGTGGTGCTTCACAAGGTATTTAGGCTCCAAAATTGAGTAACAGTGTAGGGTAATATTTCCACTCATCAAGTGTATGTTCGGCGCCATTTGATGTGGCTGTGTCCTGTCCATCAGCCCCATCAGATTCCCATCGCTGCCCACTCCCACAATCTGGAAGGTTGAACAAGCCCGGCAGATCGTTCCAGAACCTGTGTCTGCTCTCCTGGAACGCAGATTTCATGAAGCGCAGACACACTTCACAGCAATCATTTTCTAACATATCCCAATCGCTGTCATCCCAGAGGCTGAAAACGGGGATTTGCTCGTCGCGGTAGATTTCCGCAAATGCGCGGCAACCAAGCCTGAACTCCGTGCACGACTTCGGGGTTTCGCATCTCGGAATTTGGGTTGGATTCCATAGAAAATCAAGAGCGCGGGAAGTATAGTGTGTTTGTAAGACAGCTTTGGCGTTCAAGCAGAGAATAACGTCTGATTTACTGAGAGTACCGTCCAGCAATTTATGTGGGGCGAGCCACGCACAATCAGATAACACGAAGGGCAGAATCCAGTCCGCCGAAACGTGGCGTGCCAGGACTGCCATGAAGATAGGATCAGCCCACCCTTTACTGCCAGAGGACTCAAGTTCCTGCAACGAAATGGGGTACCGACGGGAGATGTGTTCAAGTGCGCGTTTTCGTAACGGTGCGACCTGATATTTTTGGCTCATGCGGAGAACCCCTGCAACGATTTCGAAGTCTATGATTGTTGGCCAAGATGCAAAATACCTGTGGATGAATGCTCAGTCACGATGGAAACCTGTAAAAAGGTGCGTTTATTACTCGTAGTGGAAGATGGCACTTAGAAAATGCGTCATATCGGCCGCACAGTCGGGAAGAACCACGAGGGGACATCCGTCGTACGACTCTCCGTCCAGAGGTTGGGGGAATGCGAGCATGTCCTGAAACACCGGAGACTTGGCTGCTAAAATCTCGGGGAATACGCGAAATAAAGATGTCTCTGCGCGGAGAACCAATGTCCCATCACGAAACCAGAGTGTATCCACTTGGGAAACCATTTGAGGAGTCACTGAATCGGTGGCATCCATACCGAGTGGGCGAATAAATGGAGGAGATGTTACTGTGGGGCTTGAGCGCCTGAGCTTGAAGCTGCTTGAAGGCAACCAGAAATTGCACTTCAACTTTTAAAGGAACAAAATACGCGGTCACGTGTACTGATTGACGATCACTGATGGTAATCCGAACTTCTTTCTTCACACAAATTGTCACAGTCATTATGCTCATGTCGCTGTGGCCGCTCCAAACCCTACATGACCCTCGTTGTGACCTCTCTTCTCCCATGACTCTCTGATGCATCCGCACAGCGCCTATGCCGAATCAAGCGGCCCTTTCCATGAACCTTGTGACCTCCGACTCGGAGTCCCTTCAATCCCTGCGTGGTTCTCAGGACTCCGAGTCAGGAGCTCTGAGTATCAGTAAGCACAAAGCGCCTCGTTTTCTCTACACTCCCAGCTGGCAGCATGTCGATATTCACTTTTCTGCTCGTCTCGTTCTCTTTTCTTTCTTGCGCGCTTGGGCAGTCGCAAATTCAGTCTCAAGGAACTCTGCACCGCCGCACCTATCTTTATGTTGGCCAGACTTATGTTCCTCAAGGAAACTCGTCGATTGCTGCAGACCAGATGTATGTCGAGCATCTTGCTCCAGCAACGGTTACTCAGCCGCTTCCGATACTCTTCATCCACGGGCAGGGTATGACGGGAACAAATCTCTTGAACACTCCGGATGGGCGACTCGGCTGGGCAGATTACTTTCTCGGCAAAGGATACGAAGTATGGCCACTCATGATTTGATTGACGCCCTTTCATTATCCTATTCAGATGTATGTCGTCGACCAACCATCACGAGGCCGGTCTCCGTGGCAGCCCACTGTGGATGGTGTGCTTGTCCCGTTCGACACCTTCACCGTAGAGTCTCATTTTACGGCCGTGGAGAAATTCGAGCTTTGGCCTCAGGCCGTGCTTCATACCCAGTGGCCCGGTATGTGTTCCTTGAACTCGGAAAGCTCGAAAGTTGACATGGATTTTTCCTTCAAAAGGCAATGGATCTGTCGGGGACCCCGTGTTTGACAGGTTTTATGCCTCCACCGTACCCAGTCTTAATTCGACAACTGAGGAGGCTATGAAAATAAAGAATGCCGGTCCCAAACTCCTCGACCAGATCGGTGTACGTGGTAATTGACTAGTCTCGTGTCTTTACTGAAATTGTTGTGGTGAAGCCTGTTATCTTGATGACACATTCTCAAGCTGGAGAATTTGGGTGGATACTGGCCGACTCTCGTCCGAAACAAGTCAAAGCCATCGTAGCGTTGGAACCTTACGGACCACCTTTCATCAACGCGATCTTCCCGCCATTGACTCCCAATCGCATATATGGCTTGACAGATATCCCAGTTGCCTACGACCCACCCATTCATACCGCTTCTGATATAGGTCGGGTCGTAGTTAAGTCAGTCATCCTTATCTGCAGTCCATCCACAGACTGACAACTCTCTTCATCTGTCCAGTGAGATTCCGGGAGTTACCTGCTTCCAACAAACAGAGCCGGCGAGGAAACTGATCAATCTCGTCAATATCCCTGTCCTGGTGGTGACTTCGGAAGCGAGTTATCACGCACAGTACGATAATTGTTCGGTCGCATTCCTGCGCCAAGCGGGGGTCTCTGTCGAGCATATTAGCTTGGGTGACGTCGGGATTCACGGTGAATTGCAGTTGAAATATCCTCCACTTCTTCAACATCTGATACCGAGATAGGAAACGCACACATGTTCTTCATGGAAAAGAACGGACTGCAAATTGCAGACACCGTGATTAAACCATGGATCTCAAAAATACGCAAGTGAAGGTTCCGACCTTGACAGTTTTCGAAACACCTTGCTTGTCATCACTGTGTAACACAATTTATACCGACGTCGCAAACCGTATAGCCGTGAACTCGGCGAGTTCCTGAAGGCGTGCACTTCATTCGATATTTTGGCCTACATCTGCGTTTTAGTTTTCTCATTTTGAACCGGCATCCCCAGATTATATGAGGATTCATTCTTTGTCTAGCTTATCATATGCAAACTAATGCAAGTCTAAATGCAAGTGTCAATGTACGACCCCGAGGGCGACGATGCCGCGCTCCGAGCCTTGTTGAGATCCAGCTCCTGCATCTGCAGTCGATCAGACTCGTGCGGCAGCCCGTCCGGCTTGCCCAACAGCAGCCCAGTCATCTTAGGGTCCTGCTGCATCGGCAGCGCCGACTCGTCTTTCGGCCGCAGCTTCACGAACGGCTGATCCCGCCGGCCCGTCAGCAGGCGCACCCACGCTAGGTCGACGAACCATGCGGGTATGCGCGGCAGGATGACACACAACTGGATGAATGGAGGGACGGTTACGAAGATTGCGAGAAGCTGGGGAGAGGTTAGAGACAGAGCCACAGGAGGAAGCTACGAGAGGAGAGAACGCACCTGTCCATATGTGGCGGTAAAGCGCTCCCGCGTCGAAAGGACCCGCAGTCCGATTTCGACGTTAAAGATCCAAAAGACGTGCGGGAGGACGATCACGCTGTAGAATTGGATGAAGGGGTACCGGGTGACGACCTTGCGCCTGTGGGGGACGTAGGTATTGCGCAAAATGTGGCATTGAAGAAAGACGTACCAAAGACGTCCAAGCGGGAGGTATCTATCATGTTTTGCCCAAATTATTTTACGCAGCCGCCAGATAGCGGTACCCCATAAGATCACGATGCTTGCAATGACCAAGGCCCCAATCTCTGGAGAACTGACGAAGAACATAATGAACGGCAGGAAGAACAGTGACGCGATGTGGTTGCTGGCAATTTGCCTGTTGAAAACAGCGTGAGTTCTGTACATCGAACGCGACAAGTGAAGACACGCACGTATCGCATGCGGCTTGCTGGAACTGCCATGTGGATGTGGGCAGTGTGGTAAAGCCGAGCACGCTCGCCCATAGGGGCAGCATGATGAGAACCAGCGCTCGATTGATATACATTCCAGGCCCGAATACGGCTTGGAGGCGCGTCTGGCGGCCCAGCAGACTCCGGAAGACGTACATGATGAGGTAGAGACTGAGAGGCGACGCGGCGAGCGTCAGCGCGATAACACTATGGAGTTTTGTGAGGTTGTGTTTCGCGATTGAGACTATTGCGGCGACGATGAGGGAGTAATTATTGAGCAGTTGAGCAAAGAACGATGATGCAACGTTTTCAGGGGAGTAAAGGATGAGAATGGCGGAAACGAGCGATGTGAAGTAAGCTGCAGCGGAAATCAGAGACTTGCTTCGTGATAGGAAAAAGACGCACTCGAATAGCGCACGGCAGGACTCGCCACATCTGGGTTAGGACAATATCCAAAAGCACACGAATCCACAGGGGGATTGTCACAATACACGTTCAGGTAGGAATTTGGGCTTGAGATATTCAGAAACCTAATCATCGTGGCGGACGGAATCTGGCATATACTGCTCATGTTTGACGAGTCGCCAAAGCACAAATCATGGTCAGGGAACACCGAGGTCGCAGAAAAACCGTTGAAAAGGTCGGACATTGGTCAATGTCGCGCGAAAGAGGTATCACGTCGATCGAGCGGTCGCTGAGCCGTAGGGGATTCTCGAATAGTGCGGTCGCGAGAAAACCCCTGTTTTTAGTACTTTATGAGTGCCGTTTCTTCCAGGGGCGGGCGCCTAACGTTTTGCCAGATATATGGTTATAGGCACCATCATCGTAACGAACCGCGTATCAGGCCAAGAAAGTTACTGCGGCGGCCAAATGCACCAGTGCATTCCGGTGGCTTGCTCGCTTCCACCACAGCTTTATGTCGAGGCATTGGGCAAAGGCGAAGAATCCTTTGCAAATCATTTGATCAAGCTATGACGATCAACTCGAACTCTTGCCTTTCGCTCTGACTCGTAATACTTATGCAAACGTTCGCCGACCATTCTGCGTGTTAGCGCCTTGTTGAACAGTTCCATCATTGGGGTGTTGAGGGCTTGCGAGGGTCGCGCGGAGAGTTGGGCCGAGTGAAGCAGAGAAGACCATACCGGTACCGCCCAGCCGGTAAATAAGTCGGACGAAAGGCTTACGGCGAGCAGCGCACGATCTCCCTCTGTGCGACAACGTCCGAGTCGATCTTTTCCTTTTTCGCGCTTTCCTCCTTGCGACGCCGGCAGTCCGTAAAAAACACAAAATGCTCGACATTAATCGCAGCCCACCGTATATTACATACTGTCAAAAGCAGCATGACGAGCTGGACGGCGCGCGTACCGTATCGTAGGAAGGAAAATATCGCGTACATACATGATCGTGAGGTGCTGGCTAATGATACGTGTGATGGGTGTCCGTCTGGATATCTGGAATGAAGATGAGATGATACGAGTCTAAATACTTGGATCGTGGAATGAGGCGCAGAGCCGGGAAAGTCGTGGGTCGTAGCGTAGGCATGACATATGGGCATTGGCATGAGGGTCATGATGTTATGGAGCCATTAACGAACGAATGAATCATCGAGCCGGGCTGGTGCCCTTCGCCTTGCGCCCGGACGCGGCGGCTGCGTTCTGCTTGACCTTCGAGAGCGGCGACGACAGGACGCTCAGCGGCGACTGGTGCGTCCCAGGCCGACTCGGGCGGACTACAATACAAAGTTGTTTGTTAGCAAGGTACCTAGCAATCCGGCGGAAAGACGTACTACCGCAGTCCCGCGGCGCGACCTCACCGCACTTGATATGCGCGCTGTAACACCAAATGTCATGTCAGTCGGTGAAGTGACAGCTAAAGGACAGAACACCGACCGCAGCCCACAATCATCACACTCCAGCACGGGTTTCCATCCGAGTCTCTTCGCGCAGATGTCGCACTTGGCAACGAGCAGGCCGCTCGAGAAGAATAGGTCGAGCGGGTTCCAACCGCCCGTGGAGGTGACCTCGCCGTTGCTGCTGCCTGTGGGCGAGACGGACCCATTGGATGTGGTCTTTCGGGGCTTCGCACCCGGCTTGAGGAGAGAGAACCGATGCACGAGGGGGGCGGTGTAGTTGCCGTGGAGAGAGCGTATGGTGGAGCCGCCTTCGGTTGCGTACGTCGTAGAAATGGCGGAAATCGAGTGCGCGGTGTGGTACGAGTCGATCGAGGCGATAGAAAAAATGGAGCCGTTGAGAGGACCATTCTCGTATTCTGACAGAGAAGAAGCAGTGGGCAGGACTTCAGCACTTGATGCTGCCTTGTCCTTGGAATCGGAATCGGAGGACTCGGCTGTGGGCGACGTCACGGCCGCGCGGACGGTGAGTATGGACGTCAAGGATGGAAGCTGGCTGCTCGAGCCCTGGTTGGGGTGCGCGCGAATGACCGTGGTGCTGTAATCAGAGAACGTCGAAGACGTGACGTCGCTATCCAGCAGGGGCTGGTGGCCGTTCGTCCCCTCGCTCCATTCACTATTCCCCACACCAACGCTGGACAGCCCCATCACAGCTTCCATCAGCTCATCTTCGCTGTCGTCAGTGTCCGTATTGCTCGAATTGTGCGAGCTGCTTCGGATATTACTTCCTACCCCGACCCCGAAGCTGGGGATCCTGGGTCCAGGGCCAGCGCGCCGGCTGGCCGTCATAAGCCTGACACTACCTACATGGAGGTCGTCCCCCTCGTTAGGTCGCGCGAGGACCTCGGCCTCGATCACGCGAAGGCGTTCGAGGATATCTCTGGTGTTCGGGCGAGCCGCTGGGTCCGTGTTAAGGCAGTCAATGACCAGAGACAAGAATGCCGGCGGGCAGCCTGGATTCGCCAGTTTGTGTACCTCTTCAGGGTCAATGCCGAACGTAGGGGCGGTCCGCTTGAAATGGTCGTCATCGGCGAGTTTGCGGGCCGCGATCTCGCAGAAAATGATGCCGAGGGAGAAGATGTCGGTGGGTAGGTCGAATTCGTCGCCAAGCAAGATCTCCGGTGACATGTATGAATCAGTGCCACAGAACGTGAGCCGTTTCGACTCCTCGTCGTTTCGGGCGGCGATTCGGGCGAACCCAAAGTCGGTAAGCTTCAGTCGCCCGTTGGATGTAACAAGGAGGTTTTCCCCTTTGAGATCCCGATGGATGCACTTGCGGGCATGCAGATATGCAAGTGCGCGTGCAATGTCCGTGGCAAAGGACAAGCGAAGGCGCCACGGGAATGGCTTGGATTTGTCGTGGATATATACACGCAGATTTCCGTTCTCGATGAACTCTGAAATGATGAATATGCGATTGTCTGGCTCGGGTGCACGGGAAAGACCCTGAGCGCAATTTAATTAATTCGATACGAACGGTGTATGATCCGAAGACAAAAGCTCACGATGTACAGACAGCAGTTCGGGTGTCTGGTCTCCTTCATAAGACGCCATTCTCGCTCAAAGTATTTGGCAACATCGTATTCTGTCGATGGAAGGACCTCTTTAATGGCGACCTCGATCCCAAGGTAAGTTCCTTTGCAGCGGTGTAAGCCGCCTATCCGTTGAGAGCGTATAGACTCACCCTTATACACATTTCCGAACGAACCCGCGCCAAGTTTCTTCCAGTCGCCTTTAATGTCCTGAACAAGCGATCAGCATTGAAGATACGACTCGATCGCATCCCGCCAGTGGTAACGCGACTGAATAATGTCTCAGAAGGACCCATTGGACCGCTACGAGACAAAATATCGGGCAAACAGCGATCCCGAAGGGCGAGAAGCGGGGAATTAGACTAACCGCATAGGGGATCACATCGAAGGCGTCCGAGTGCATTGCAAAGCAGAGAACGGCGAAGTTGTGAGCCGGAGACGCCTAGAAAGACCTAGAAAGAGGTCAACAAAAGGGCCAGCAAGGCGGCGAGAACGTCGTCGTCGGCTGAAACAGCAGAGCCCCCAATGACACAAATTAGTCAGATCGACGCTGTTGCACAACACGCGCAAACTAGCTCCGGATGGAGGCACGCTCGTCCCGCCACTGGTTCTCTCCCTTGTCAGAAGTTTTCTTCCTTCTCTCTTGAATTCAACAATCTCCCGTAACAATGACACTGACAACATTGGGGACCCATTTTTCCACCACCATCAATTTTCAAACACCTAAAACAATTGATTTAAGTACCTCTTCCTCGCGAATACATTCCAAGTCTCTAACTGCTACCCCAGAAACTGGGCGAATGTTTTTTTGGATGTAAGTAAGATGCACCACCATACAATTGTTAGCCTGGCGCCAATATCTTATCTTCACATCTCATTTTCGCGACTACATCCGGAGAAACGAAAGCCAGGATCTACGGCGGCGTCTGCAGACCCTGGTCTGTGTAGCCACGCGTTCCACGCCCCACAAGATAGAATGTTCTTCGGTCGTACGGTTCCAGTGGTGCGTCCTGTTCCAGTCTTGTCGGGAGGTCAGGCTTCGCAGCAGGTAAGCAGCATCTTACTGTCCCAGTCTCGAGCGCTTACATTGGAGATGAAGAACCGCCCGAATGCGACCAGACTGCCATCATCGGCCGCCGCGAGAGCACTGGCGCGGTCAAATCCGCCTGCGCGAATGAGCGGCCGCGGCGCCCAGATCGCGCGCAGAGCATCGTTCGACTCGTGCGCGCCGACAGTGCCTTCCGTGCGCAGCTCATCCCCGCTTATCCGCGGCTCGATGAGGTGCAGATACGCGAGCGCCGGGTGGCGGGCTGCGAGCTCAGAAACGAGGTAGCTGAATGTCGGGAGGGGGTCCTGCATACCCATACCTGCAACGGGTCGGCGTCGATTCCATCACAAGCAGTGGGACAACATGGGCTTTACCGTGAACGGTGCTCCACGGGCTGAGGCGTATCGCAGTGCGCTCGGGCCCAACGGCTGCGACGACGGCATCGACAACCTCTAGGACGAAGCGTGCGCGATTGGCGATGCTCCCGCCGTACATGTCTGTGCGGGTGTTGGAGACGTCTTGCAAGAACTGGTCGGGGAGATACCCATTCGCGGCTTCAACGGGGTCAGGAGCGTGGTGCGGCAAGGCAGATACTCACAATGTATTTCCACGCCGTCAAATCCCGCTGCGATGGCGTTCCGCGCCGCCTGGGCGTATATTGCGACGAACGCCGCGATTTCGACCACGCTGAGCGGGCGCGGACGCGCACTTCTTCCCGACAGCGGCACATCCGATGCGGAGACGTACGGGAAGGTCCGGCCTCGCGCCGCAGCAGCCAGCTGCGCGGGTTCGGCGACGCGCCCCAGTGCCCACAGTTGCATGAAGATGAAGGAGCCCTTCGCATGTACCGCCGCCGCCACCTGCATCCATTCATTCGATCAGCCAGCGCACCCCGCACTACTGGGTCCATCGCACCTCTCTCCATGCGCTGATCTGCGCCGGGCCCCATATGCCAGGCACGTTTGCTACCCCGCCCGCACGTGCAGCGATGAGCGTGGACTCGGTAATGAGGAGCGTGCCGGGGCGGGTTGCGCGCTGGGCGTAGTATTCCGCCACGAGGGGGAGGTACGGGATGTGCTCCGCGTTTGCCTTGCAGCGCGTTAGCGGGGCAAGCACAACGCGGTGCTGCAGTGCGACGGTCCCGATTTCGACGGGTTCGAATAGGCAGGGAACCATTGCGAGATAGAGAGAGGTACTGGTTGTGGCGCAGGCCAAGCCCGTGGTCAGGCGGTGCGATCCTCTCGGATGTCAGGTCAGCCTCAAGGGAGAGGTGCGTGGGCGTCGTTTTAGAGCGCATCTCTTGGGCAGGTAAAATCGAAACAATTTAACCTATTTATTCGGCCCCCACCTAATACCCGAGTAGGTCGCTGGGGCGTGTGTACCGACATAGCCTGTTAAGGACGATGCGCTAAATAAAATCGTTCGCGTCTATCCTTCTTGAGGGCTTCTTCACTTCGAAAGTGATGCCCAGCTCGATCCTTACGGCAACCAGTGCCCGAGGTTGGGTCCGTTATTATTTGAATTCCGACCGTCTCGCTCAAAGTTGTGGCAAGATATATAAACAGCTTGGTCCAAGGTACAATGATAACGCTCTTGCAGAACACCAGCACAATGGAACTTGAAGGGATTGCAATCGTGGGTCGTCACTGAACTCCTTGGATTTCACTGATCCAGCATAATAGGTTGGCCTCGCCGCGCAACTGCCATCTGGGCTTCTGTCGTCGACGGACTTCGACTACGCCTCCTTCTGGGACTTTCTTGTGACCAGCGGAAAGGCGTACGAGCCATTGGAAAATGTGTTGCCGGATTTCGTTCGGTACGCGAATAAAATTATCGCGACCTGTCACATGATCATAGACATTTTTTCAGGGCGAGCACACAAGTCAAACTTCCGGCCCAAGGCAGTTTCCTAAAGAATGTCGCGAGTTTCGACAACATTTCCCTCGGCATAAGCACCAAAGACGCACGAATGACCCCGTATTGTGCGAGACGTTTGTTGGATTTGTCCCTCCAGGCTCTGCAGGATTCCGGCATCGACTCGCGGCGCCGTAATATAGGATGTTTCATGAGCGGGAATAGGCCAGGGCACATGAATGCACCGGTAAGTCATTTTGAGAAACACAGCCCTGTCGTTCATTTAACCAACTTGGTGGTGTTTAGGGCGCACTCGGAAAAGGAATTGACGCCGAAGGGAGTTTCTCTGGCACCCCGTATTCGATGGCGAATCGGATCTCCTATGCCCTCGATCTCACCGGACCGTCCCTCCAGTTGGACACAGCTTGCAGCAGTTCCCTCACGGCCCTCCACCTTGCCGCCACTGCGATCCGGCAAGGAGACTGTGAGGCTGCGCTGGTCGGGGCGGCACAGATAAATCGAGAGTAGGTCAGCCATTCTAATGGAAAGATTCGAATCTTGACACATGATATACAAGGCTTTCCGAATGGACGACCTACATGCAAGGCGGTATCTTGGCGGCGGACGGAATGAGTAGACCGTTGGATGCCAAGGCTGCCGGGTTTGTCCTGATTTGTGTCGCATCACTGATCCGAACCTGACTTGTCTTTTTTTCCCTCTGCAAAGATTCGGCAGGGGCGAGGCCGCGGTCGTCGTCGTTCTCAAGGCTCTGAAAGATGCGATTCGAGATCATGACCGCATCTATTCTGTGGTTTTAGGCTCGGCCATCAAGGCCACCGGGTCGCAGATGCCGCTCTACGTTCCCAACGGCGTTGTGCTAGAAGAATGCATTCAGCGGGCTTACGCAAGATCTGGTATCAGCCCTAGTGATGCGGACTACGTCGAGCTACATGCTACAGGTATTTTATTTCCAAATTTTAATGCAAGAATGTCCTAACTCGCATCGAGGAACATCGGTCGGAGATCCCATCGAGGCCAATGTGGCTGGACGGCTCTTTGCAAAAGACAAGCCTGAGGACGGTCCTATTGTCCTCGGAGCTATGAAAGGCAACATTGGGTATGCGGGTCATAAGAGAATACTTAGCAACCCGCGCTGATCAACATCCAGACATTTAGAAGTTGCCGCCTTTCTTGCGGCACTCGTCAAGGCCTGTTTGATTTTCGAGCATGGCATGATTCCGCCCTCGGTTAATTTCTCTCAGCCAGCGATGTCAATCAACTGGGACACCTTCAATGTCACTGTGCCGGTCCAACCCATTCCACTTGGCTGCCGGTCGTCCTCGGGCAAATCGATCATCTCCATCTCGAGTTTCGGAATCGGCGGCTCGATGGGCCACGTTGTTGTGCAGGCGCCTCCTACCCCTATTCCAACGACGGCTGAGGCCGTAACAACGGCCCCGACTTTGTTCTTGGTTGGAGGCTTGTCGTCGAGCGCAGTTGACGACATTTCGCGCGGCGTCCTGGAACTGACTGCGGAAGATCCTAACATTCTCCGTGACTGCGCTGTGACGCTCTCCCGACGCGCACGCCAGCTTCCATGGCGCAAATTCTTCATAATCCTACCATCACTAAGCCCTACCGCTGATGCAGCGACTATCATACCCCGCGAACCCTTCCGCCTGGTGTATGTTTTCAGTGGGCAGGGCCCGCAGCATCTTGAGATGGGGCGCCAATTATTCGCGGACTATCCCGTTTTCCGAAATACCATCCTGGAGCTGGATGATGTCTACCGCCGTATCACAGGAGCGTCCCTGATTGAATCGACTGGGCTGTTCGCTCCCTCCATATCGCCTGCAATTACACTCCCGGACCTTTGGTGGCCAACTATCCTTGCTGCCAGTTCCGTCGCCATGATCCAGATCGCACTGTGCGACCTATTAAAGTCGGTCGGCATTGTTCCTGATATGGTGGTGGGGCACTCGGCTGGGGAGACTGCCGCTGTGTATGCATCTGGCGCGGGTCCTAAGGCCATGGCTATTGAGATCGCAATCGCTCGGGGAGAAGCGATGACATGTACAGAAAGCGAGGACGTCGGAATGGTGAGCCTCGGATGCAGCGCCCCACGAGCCGAAGAGCTCATCGCGTGTATCACTGCCAACGACGCTGGAATTCTAGAGGTGTCGTGCCTCAACGCGCCAGATTCCGTCTCCATCTCAGGCACTGCCACTCTTCTCGAAAAACTTGTCGACTTGGCCAAGCAGAAGGATATCTTTGCGCAACGGATTCGCACCATGCTGCCTGCTCATTCCTCGTTCATGGACGGCATTGAATCCAATTACCTCGCCAAGATGAACGATATCTTTGCACGCTACCCTGGATCTCATGTTCCTAAAATCCCTGTATACTCGACATGTCGTGCGGATCGGTTCGTAGATGCATTCACACCGAGCTATTTCTGGGACAATTGCAGGAAGCCTGTCCTATTCAGCAAGGCAGTTTCTGATTCACTGTCTGCATCTCCCATTTTTTTGGAGGTCGCCTGCCACCCTGTATTGGCATCCTTCATCCTGGCTCAGGGAGTCGAAGATAGCCGGGTGTTGTGCCCCATGCGCAGGTTTTCCGCAAAGACGAGACCTTCCGCGTCTTCGAACGAGTCAACATTGTTGTTGACTACTCTCGGCCGCTTGTCACTCCTTGGATCAAATTCCCTTGACCTCAGTGGCCTCTATGGAGCGTCTGCATTCAAATCGAAGCTTGTCGAACACCCACTCACTCCCCGTACCATCTCATCTCCCAAAGTATTGTCTTCCCAAGGCAACATTCGCATTTTGGAAGGCCGAGGCCCTCTTTCGGCCGCGAATCTGCGGCTGAATAAGATCACTCATCCAACCCTCGCCGAGCATGTTATAAATGGTTCGTGATGTAGCTCTCTCACTGCTCTCGCGTTCTCATGCGAATCACCATGTTCGTGTTCCATAGGAGAACCTATATTTCCAACAACTGGGTTTATCGAAATGGTGCGCGAATATCGTCGGATCGGCAGATGATGACTTACTCAGAAGGTTTAGCTTCTGGAATCTGGGGCAACCTCCTTGCGAGAGGTGGAGTTGGTGTCGATTTTGTCCCTGGCTGCGACTGCTCCACTCGAGGTCAGTTTCCAGAGACTCAAGACGGCTTGGTCCATTACGACGGGTGTGGTGCGTAAAATTCCAAAAAGATTCAGGCTTTGTATTCAACACATTGACGACAGGGATCCCGCGAACACGAGCACGCCCGTGGATTTATGGAAACGTCGACCCCAATGGAACCTCCGGTTGCGATGGATCTTGAAGCCATTTTCAAGCGCCTACCGATGTTGGACTCTGATGGTGTGTTTGGTCCAAGAAGCCGATTACGTCCTTCTCATGCATTACAACCCATAGGGTTCTATCCATCATTGCAACCACTGGCAGTCTATGGCCCGCACTTTCAACGAATTGTGAGATGCCGCGGAGGGCCTTCGGAGGTTATCGCAGAGATCGAGGGCCTTCGTGCAGGCGAACTGTGCGTTACCGAAATGTATAGTAATCATGCCGGTCTACTCACGTTTCTATCCTACTCCAGAGCGGATGCGTACTTGTTGCATCCGGCAATTATGGATGCCTGTATCCATATCACGTTCCACCCAGACGTCTCCAAGCAATATACCAAGGACATCATCTATCTCCCATCTGCCATCGAGCACTTCATCTTCTATCGTTCTGGCAAGAATATTGATGGAAACTGGTTCTCTCACATCACTCTAAGTCAATGGACACCCGGTAATATTGAAATGGCATTTCTTTCGTGTAAATGGCTCACCCGCTCGCAGACTCTCGATCATACAATATTTTGATCACAGATTCATCTGGGTTAGCCCTTTGCGAAATTCGGAACCTCAAAGTTCGGAAATTCATGCCCGGCGGGCCGATTACAGTAGAGCGTAGATCTGAGTTGATCTTCCAGCCCCTCCCAGGCCCCGATCTCGTCGACCCCTCCCCGACTCCCGATTTTCTTTTTCTCGCGCAGAAGCCACTCTCTTCCGCTCCTCCTTGCGATGACCTCTGCCACGTCTATCCGTACGCATTCAGCCAGGAAATGAAATTGCAACGACAACTCAAGGAGCTTGACACATCCGTCTCTACTACCATTTATCTCTTGGCGATGCAAGGACGAGATGCAGATGCCGCGCTCGGTCTGTGTGCCGTACTGAAGCGAGAAATCCCGTCGTGGGATATCCGACTGGCCATCTTCGAGTCTTGTCTCGACTTTTCCAACCCGATCCCGTTGCTGACTCTGTATATGGGCGCATTCAGTGATGGAGAGAATGTTTTATCATTTGACGAGGACGGTGCTGCGCATGCGCTGCGTGCGGTGTTCTCTTCACCGACCTCCGTCAAGCAGCACGGCTTATTGAATGGGGACGCTGAACCACGATGCATCGATACTTGTGGCACCCACTCAGCTGCTCCCCCGTTTCATAGTGATCGCACGTATATCCTCCTTGGCGGCATTGGTGGTCTTGGTGTCGACCTCGCCGTGTGGTTATATGAGGTGAAAGTCATCCGACCCTCTCAATAGACACACGGTCTAATGAATGTTCTTAGCATGGGGCGAGGAGTCTCGTTCTCACATCGCGCAGGGGCATTGACTCATTGGACACAGCTAAAGATGCCATAACGCTTGCGAAAGTCGCGTATTTGAAAGGCCGACACGAGCTGACTCTGCGCTTCGAGAAATGTGACGCCACGGATGTTGATCAGATGAGCGCTCTTCTGCGCACCTTACCTGCTCCTCTCGCCGGCTGTTTCTGCATGACCATGGTCCTTTCTGACGCCTTGTTTCTCGACCAAACACCCGACGCCTTCCAGGCCGTACATGATTCCAAACTGAGGGTCTTTGAGATTTTAACGGAGCTAGTCGAAATCCGGAGACTGGACTTTGTGGCCGCGATCTCGTCGTTCAGCGGCCTCGTTGGAATACCCGGGCAGTCCAATTATGCGAGGTGTGTATCATTGCTAGCTTGTATGAGTGAAAGATATTCAATGGAGCGTTCATAGTGCCTGTACTGCTCTGGACGGCGCTATGTCTCGCTATCCAAATGCATTTTCGCTGATAGCACCAGGAATTTTGGATGCAGGTTATCTGGTGCGTTTGCGGCATGTATGCACCCTTGAGTCCACTGACAGATGATTGTAGGAGCGGACCGGTTCTGTGGTTGTCGACTGTCTTCCGACCTGCTCTGCGGAAGGTATGTAGGAATTCAATTTGGTCAAGACATATAACTCAGGCGAGATTTCAGCTCTATGGGTGTTTCTGGAGGATGCACTTCGGAAGCTGGACGAGTCCCCATTCACTCGCTACATTCCGGACGTCTCCCGGACGCCAGGCGACCAGACAGTCTTACCGGGCTCCGCACAGACGGCGGCCAGTTCAAAATCGCCGCAGGAACAGCGAGGAGAGATATTCCTTCGGGTATTAGAGCTTCTGGAGGTGGAGGCGGTCGATTTCGACGCTGAACAACCTTTGGCCATATACGGGCTGGACTCTATTAGCGCGGCAAGATTGGCATCCATTCTGCGTCCGTTCGCGACTTTCTCGCAATTGCAGCTGCTCGGTGGGATCACTTGGTCGGAGATAGAGAGCGAGCTGGTGTACTCCATCCATAGTGACAACACGCAGGGTGAACTCGCCGACAGCAGCCCAGCCACCAGTATTCTCCTCGATATCCTAGGCATTTCGCCAGAAAATTTCTCACCCGATATACCTCTCAGCACCTATGGCATGGACTTGCCGGAGGCTACGCGAGTCTCGGTCGCCTTAGAGCCATTTATGACCGTGACTACGACGCAACTCATGAACGAGACGAGCTGGGCGGATTTGCTAGCGGTCGCCGAAGCCGAACGGCTCGCACAACCGCTCGTTCAGATTTGCCACGGGTCAGGGATCCCCCTCATCATTCTGCCTGCAGGAAACGGTTCCATTGGTGTATTCTATTCGCTCCAAGCACACTACGAAGGCGAACTTTGGGGCCTGCAGATCACGGATTCGACCCCGATGGACTCGTTGATGGGGTTGGCTGCATTTTGGAAGGAGCAAATCTGTGCGAGGTGGCCTCACGGTCCCTATCGAATCGCCGCTTTCTGTGGCTCTGCAATCCACGCAGTCGCCATGGTCAAGATGCTGGAGGACGCCGGGGAGGAAGTCCTTCAGTTAACGTTTATCGACCACAGCCCCACTTTGATCATGCAACTTGAAGAGATGTTCAGGGACCCAAGCGCGGTGGACTACGAGACCTTCAGGACCACGTTGGTGCTCGATTTTCTGAAGAGCGATCCGACTATCGCGGCCCCGATCTTGGCCAACTACGAGGCTGCTGCGTATGACCCGAACGCACAAATCAGCGCACGCCTCGGGTTTCACATTGAAAAGGCCTGGGTTCCGATTTTATACGAGTTTCTGCACGAGTTCTACCCAACGGGCATCGACAAGTCGTACGACAGCTTCATTGGTCCATACGATGCATGGGTGTCATCGGTCAAGGCAGAGATGGCCGTGCTGGTTGCGGAGTGGGGGGCTGCGACCTCGCCGCTGTTGGGTCGCTGGCCTGACCTGGGGGCAAGCTTGATTTCCAAACCAGTGCGCGTCGACTATATCAGCGGGGTCGGCCATTTCGGGATATTCGGAGATGCGCGCACTGCGCAACTGCTTGCCCTGAGTCCTTGAAGGAATGCATCTCTCTAGTTGAGTATCATGTAGCAATAGAATATCATGTTCTAATCGGGACAATTTCCTTCGTCCCGTATTGATGCTCTAGAATATGCTAGCAGAGGACCAGACAACGGCTTCCAACACAGTGTGATGAGACGCTGGCGGTCGATGTACAATACGCCCTCCGTAATGCCGTACTCACGGACAGCGGAAAGCGGAATACGCACTGGTAAAAAGAAAAGGCACGATTGACAAGTCGCAAGCCCATCGCAAGCAACGACGGCATCAAAGGTGGGCGAGGCGAGGACACTTGCGGGATAGAGCCGGAGGAGAGAGGTAGTCGACGCCGTCCTCGTCAATTCCTCAGGCTCGTGGTCCTCCTGGAGGCCGGTGCGAGACCAACGGCGCCAAATCAAATTGCTGGCTGAGAGGGTGACGTCCTTCATCCACGCCGTGGAAATGCCAGAGCATCTCAAAACCTGGAAGAAATACGCGTCGGGCAAGGGACTTAACTTTAGTAAGTCTCGCGATTCGTGTCAAAACGTGGCATCCAAATCGGGCAATTGATCGCGGCCAGTTCGGCAGAGTGCGAAGCCATGCCGATAACCTGGAAGCCTTCAAGCCCGCTCAACTGCGTGCCGCTCTGTCTCGGTAACCCAGACGTTCCGGTGATCCGCGCGGGTAAAAATGATGGACGCGCGAGTCACCGGAACGTCTGGGGCATTTCGTGTAGCAACACCGCCCATGCTGTCACGTCACGCTTCCCCGACTTCGTGCTGAGGATGCTTCAAAACCTTTGGAATATCTTCAATAGTGTGCAACAAGCCATGTAGTTCGTACCTATACACATGGGATTTTTTACGCGATTTTTTTTGGTGAGTTTTCGACCATGTTCGCGATGGGAGCAGCAAACAGCTGCCTGAAACTTGCATGTTTCGAGCCGACCAAGCAAACGAAAAAGAGGCCAAAAAAAATCCGGGAAATTGGGCAAATCCATAAGAAGATGCCTGTTCATGAGCTCCAGCAAGCAGTTGGGCCAATACGAGAGGGGGGAGGGAGGAAATGGGGTGTGACACCATGGGGGGTAACCCACGCCAAGTGCCCCAGACGTTCTAGGAGCACTTCCGCACATCATTTTTACCCGAACTCGCGTGGCAAGGATCAATAGGATCAATTGCGGGCCGCAGGCCCGGATGTGCGACGAAGGACGTCTGGGTTACCGAGACAGCTGCCGCTGGGCTGAAGGGTTCCCGCTCGTCCATAATCACCCAGAAGAAATCATAAAAAAATATATCTTTATAATTATCAAAGACAAATCTCCTTATTAGAATACCAATGATTCAATCAAGACCACCTAGCCTCTAGTGCAGATCTTGGTGGTAGTAGCAAATATTCAAGTGAGAACCTTGAAGACTGAAGTGGAGAAAGGGTAGAAGAGAATCACCAACAAATGGCTTTGGGCTGATGCCCTCCTCAGCAGCAACCACTGCTGACTTGGTGCGGCATTGAGCGGGGCCAGAACTGATGGGTGATGGGCCATCACTGTCATCTTGTTTGCGGATGAGATTCAACAATAAAACCTTGTTTTCTGTCTTTCCCAACCTCCCAGGTGAACGGACTGCTTCAGAAATGCATAGTACACTCCACTAGAGTATAGGGACCCAGTTTGAAGGTATTTCCTGCTTTGGCCCCCAAACTTTTTTTATTTTCTTGACCGCTCAAGCGCTCAAGTTTTATTTTGTGCTCCATAATTTCTTATTTCTCAACTTTCCAACTTTATTTTTCATTTCATTTTTGCAACGCATGGCCCGTCATAGGAACCTGGGAGGGGATCTAAGAAACAACTGGGGGTACGAACGAAAGTTGAGGCGAATCCCTATGCTACATATTTCATCTGCTTCCCTCCGTTGAGACACTGATTAATTCGTATTTCTTCAGGAGCCTTTGCGTCATATCTAAGCACATGCGACGTCAAATATTTCCTGTGGTTGAACTTGAACTTCCAAAACGGGTAATAAGGTTGAAAATCAAAGATGACGTCAGAATGAGTCTGTGTTCTTTCCCAAGCACAAAACCTGAAAACCAAGTTCAACCCATCACATTTGTCTACATTGTAGATGTTACAACTTAATTTCGAAGGCAATTCCTTGCGATTTGATAACACATGTACAGGGCGGTTTTCAAGCTGAAACCACCAAATTTTCTAAGTAAGTTCTTTGATTATTCTTGCCGCCGCCAGCTCTGAAGGAATGAAATTTACCTCCTGTTTGGTTTATGGTGTCACTGTACGGCAGGTGTACACCAAGTCGACATTTTACGGTCAATGGCCTCGCCAAGTTGCGAATCATACGATCACAACCTGCCCTCATCTCATCTCGTCATGTCCTCATCCTCGCTCATTGACTGGATAACCGCACAGCTTTCTGCGCCATACGCTCTGCAGAAGCAGAATTCCGACAACGACGACGCGACGCACTGTTTTCTTTTATAAGAGAGAGTCGTCTGGCGGTGTGCGGGCACGCTTGGGACGTGGGAAGGCGGCAATCGTCCGCGCGCTGCACACACCGAGCGAATTCCGGCTAGCGGGCATACCGCCATTTTCACGGCCGAAGGAACTTGTCGCATCGACTGAGGTTAGAGATAATATTTGGTTGACACAATGTTCAACTGGAAACACCCCAGATCTATAAGATAGCCTGGAAAGTTATGGACGCAAAGGCTCAAGATGTGCAGATTCAACACAGTTTTACAGGGGACGCTGGAAAGACTACGGGAGAAAAAAGTTGCTCGTCATCACTCAAGTCGCTGCCCGGCTTTCAAATGTTGCAAAAGCTAGATGGGGCTGGCGAAGGTGACATAGCGCGGAGGACGGCCTCCAGTGTCTCTGACGACGTTCCCCATGTAAGCCCACTTGTGGAAGAATAAGCAAGATACAGTAATATGGAGACAAGACTCACTCACGTTCAGATACCCGCCGTCACCCTTGAGATGAAATATCCCCTTACGGAAGGAGTAGGCATAAAAACTGAAAGATATTAGTACACCGCGTGAGACTGGAAGACGGGGTTCAAATCCGAATAACATACGTCGTGGAGAGTTGACCCCACCAGACCGGAAATTTGAGCTGAATTTTGCCGTAATCCTCGCCGGCCTTGCCTTGGACGTCGAGGTGATGGTCAGTAGCGCAGATGACGTAGTTGAAGGTGGGGTCGTTGTCTCTCATCCGTTTGACCACGGTTTGGGTGTACTCCGATCGCCTCTGAGAAACCAAGTACAGTATTAGCATTGCCAACAATGCAGGCTAAACAGCGCGCACCTTGTGATTCTCCCAGTTTGCGTCGATGATTGCCCGGGTTATAACGACAGCGACGCTGACCGCGGTAGCGGCCACGCCGATGGCTGGGTGAAAGCGCTGAAGCGCGGGCTCGGAAGCGCGGGGCTCGACTTGGGCAAGTTCCGCCGTATTAAGTGGCATGACAGATGCAACTGCCGGTACCTCGAGGACGCAGGGCTCGGGATCGACGAAGAGTTGAACACCTATGAGGCTGATCAGACGTTCGCCTCACTGTCATCAGTGGCCCAATCGTTACTAGAAGAGCTATGGGACGGCAAATCCATATTGTGCAGGGAGCTCGACTGGTTCAGCTCTTCAATGCTGAAGGTTGTAAAGAGTAGTTCATCGGCCATGTTTGACGGCGAGGAGGGCGGTAGAGAAAAGACAAAGAGAAACGAGGCCAGGCAAAGCAAGCAACGTCGCAGAAAAATGGCAGCCCGATTTTAAACTGCACGTCAACCCCCTTTTTCCAACCCCCTTCTCCCTGGTTGAGCTTATTTCGCGGGGCAGAGCGAACGTTCGACGACAACTTGCAGGATCTAGTCAAATGGCGATAGACCACAGATTGTGGAGCTGTTCCAGACTTCGGCGGACAGACCAGTCCAGATCACTTTTGCGGGCTCCGCGGGCAGTGGACGCGAGCGTGTTGTGTGAAACCTTTTTCAGAATTTAGTAAGTTATCGTGTATGTAGCACCGCCGTGTAAATACCTTCCATCGGCCCGTCTGCGAGCGCAACCACAAGGGGCCAGAGGTAGGAATTATATAATGAGTTTCACGTCCAGGGTTGAACGTTGAACTATGGTTTACATGGTAAACGGATTTCAAACTCCGCTTGCGCATTCTTCTCTTCTTGCGCACTTCCAGGACATTTGAACACTAAAGGCCTCGCGGGAGGTGCTTCTATCCTGTGTCGACGTCTTCTGGGACTTCTGTGGTTTCAGCACTTCAAATTCGACGATCTACCCTGGGCGATAGGTTGGGTCTTTTGGGGCGTCCTCAGAAAAGTGCTCACAAATGGATTATGACTCGATGGACTTGGAGAAAACAAACTGCTCACCCCGAAAACAAAACTGCGCCAACCGCCAACAAGGAACAGAAAACACGCAAAGACCCAGCGGTAGTATTTTGCGCAGTGCGGCTGCTCCAGCTCTCTGGGCGCTCTCTGAAGCCCGCCCCCTCTTCGAACGTCGACGGTTGTTTCGCGTGTTTATTTCGGCGGGTGCGCGCTTCCATTCCCCGGACCTTTTTGGCACAATGAATTATAAAGATAAGTGGAGTCTGGATGCGGTTGTACTCATTTCTGGAATGTACGAAGAAGATGCAGTGGGTGCTCGTGATGGGCTGCGCCCGTCTGATGATTGGGTCAAATCAGATATTGCTTTTGCAGTGCTTTTGCCCGGTTCAATTCCCAGGTTTCTGCGCCAATTCCGATGTATCGTGGGGTGCGCCAGGATGCGCCCAGCCTATCCCGCCCTCCAGAGGTCCACAGCGGGTAAGATACGGGAAGGTGTGCTGACGCTAGTACTTAAACGATGAGCGTCGAGCGATACTGCCTCACATGCACTTACCGACGCGGATCTTCGCAAAAACGTCAAGTGGGACTGAGGTAGTACCTTGTAAGGCCCGATGGGAATAATGCCATAAAGAGTAAATCCAATTCGCCCGCTCACCCAAAAGGCGACAGAATAGGATAACTGGATTCAAATGGTTCGAATACAACACGGAGGGTTACCAGTCAGGCGTGTTTCGTTCTGAGCCCTCTAATCTCGTCGCCCATCTCAAGTGCACGTTTGCCCTCAAGCCATAACATAGCCTCTGAAAAACAAGTTGATCTCAGAGATGCATCACTATTTTACTCAAAGAAAAATCACACCTTTATAAGTTTTCGGTACAATTTTGCGTCGCGGAACTGAGGATTCCAAGTCATCGCGGCACCAAGTGAAGCGGAACTCGTTTGTGGTACTTTCACTTCCGGTCTGAACGTCAACAACATTTGCTGTGACGGCGACGTGCTGTGCAACGTTGAGGAATGAGTCCTTTTTCGTCTATAGAGAAAGACGACGAACCACAATCAAAGGAAACTCCGTTGAGGAGGTCGAGTGCAAGACGTAGGAGGTCAGTCTGAGGATCGAGCCTATGGGAACAGGCTGCGCGAAAGCGATGCCGTCCAGGGAGAGAAATCGAACATGTCCTCCGCGCATGAATAGGCTCGAGTTTGAGAATCCCAACTAACAAGGTATACTTGAGTCAGGAAACGCAATGTGCTGAATAGTGACATACCTCGTAAGCCAATCGCATCAGATATCCACCGAATATTTTCTGATGAACACTTGAACGGTTTTATCAGGACAATCACGGCGAGGTCGTCAGGAATCAATTTTACTTGCGCTCTTGAGGAAACATGAGCATGGTTCTCTCTACTTTCGTGTCGCCCATCCAAACGCGCTCCGAGCTGTCCAAGTCTTTTGCATCTTGGCCGTATTTGAGATAAAACGAATGGAGTGCTTCTGCTTCGGCTGAACTCGGTGGTACACGGGAAAGCGAACGAAGTGCGTGGTATTGTCGACGTCTCTTTATATCTGCCGAGCGTGAACGACAGAAAACATTGAATACGGGAAGTAACCAACCCTCGCCCATGGAGTACAATGCTTTCTCTTCGGCCGTAGATATAATGAGGGGATGGACGTTTCGTGCGAGATGGGTGACTGCGTCACGGCAAACCATTGAAAAGCGACCTAGCGATAGGTCAGATAAGGATGCTCGAAATTCCAAAATCAAGATGATGGATTTACCTAGTAGAACCGTTGTGTCTTCCTCTATCCCCATACCAATTGTCTCCATCTTGACGGCGACCTCCATGGACGACTTGCCTGTATATATTACCTGTCCGCTTAAACGTAGGTCCCGCGAAGGATCGATAGGACATAACATATCCAGCCTTTATACCATCAATCAGTTCAGTCAACGAAGAGGGCACGGGTGAGCTGCACCGGTCAACAGAAGCAGTAACAATGTAAAACCCTCTCTCTTCGATTTTTCCGAGACTATCAACTCCCGGACCGAGCATGTGTTTGTATGAAATTGACCCTGCAAGACTGTCAAGGTGTTCGAGCAACCTTTGAGCAGAATCAGAGGATTAGGTCGAGAAAACGAACGACGGTATTACTTTCCGGTGCGTATACCACCGTGTACATTCGTATAATGTTCGAGAAGTTTGGGAGAGGATCCAAATGCCAGGACGAGTTCACAGTATGAATCATGCATATTACGAGGAGTTGGCTGAGTGTTAGTAGGTTGAGTTTCGTTTGAAACCTGCGATTTGGTTGCTGGTGCATGAGCATCGTGCAAAAGGGCTTCAGTCCATAATTCGGGAACGCGCATCGGGAAGACCCTGCGTCACTCAGATATTGAATTGCGAGACGTGCGAGGACAGTATGTTGGCGACTAACGTGTTGTAAGCCGGGTTTGCTCTCATTCCTGGACATATCGAATAAGTTCCCGGTGTCTTTCAGGATCTTCGTATGCTCACTAACGGCCTTCAGAAGTCGGTCCATCGAGTTGACATCCTGGGTCTCCTGTGCGACGGAATTCGGCTGGAATGAAGCAACATCCTTCCGAATGGTGCACGATGAAAACCGGCGAAGAGTGTAGCGAGTCGAACCTGCTGTCCGGCGGGCGCAGTTTGAATACATTGCGAAAGCAAAGAGAACGGTTGAACTCGGCCCGGCTATTGATCGCTTTGATCGTAACCTTCACAGCCACAATCCACCTTGAACCTTCCGTTGACACAACACTGGGCGAACCGCCGTCCAGCCTGAGGGACACAAGTGGCTTCGAGCTTTTGACGGAGATCGTGGGCCCTTCTCTTCATCACAGTGCAGGCGCCTCACAGTTCCGCTGGTCAGGGTATCAAGTCGTATTTCTGATACGAGAGAGGTATCGTATCCCACGAGTGTATCCCACGCATGCCTTGAGGCATGCGGAGGCAGACACGTGTCATAAATGGAGACGAGAGTCCCCGACGCCTTGAAAGCTTGAAGGTAAACAATCTGGTCAAGATGTGCCTTCAACTTGGGCAACGAATCAACTTCGCGCCTGTCGTAAGGTGCCGATCGCGTTCACTGGCTCGCATTCGAGGAGGCTACTGACCAAGCCTAACAAGCAGCTGTTCTCGTCATGGTGACTAGAGCAGCTCGCTTGGTTTCAGTATGTTACGAGTTGATCTCCAAAGATCTCCGGGTCGGCATTACATCCCGTACAAGATCATTGATTGCCGGCGGTCGCTCTCCCAACGTATAAAAAGGTCCAGGATGTCCTGGTTCCTCAAGTTTTCGCTCAGCTCTCGATTCATTCTATTTCGCCATGTTCAAGTCACTCGCTCTCTTTGCTCTTCTTAACGCGGTGTTCGTTTCCTCCTCTTCCATCCGCGCCCCCGCAGCTGCAGCCGTGGCTTCCAAGGCCAGCGTCGGCCCAACCCCCCTCGCTATCACGGTGTTTGAAACCTGCATCAACACGAACCTCAATGACTGCTTGATCTGGTCGGCCACCACCTTGCCTGTCGGTTGCACGAACCTGGCTGCCAATGGCCAGGCCAGCGATGTCAGTAGTGTCACTAGCTCTACTGGCGTTGAGTGCATCCTTTTCACGTACGTCTGCTCGACCGCAGTTGGTGTTGTAGAGATATGCTGATCTGTTTGAATTATTTTTCTAGTTCCACAACCTGCACCGGGTCGTCCCAAATCATCAACGGAACTCTTAACGCCTTGAGCGTTGTTGGCTTCGACAATCTCGCCAACTCTTTCACCTGTCAAGCAAACTAGGTGGCCAGTTTGGCACAGTGAACGTGAGTTGGCTGCCTGAAACTAGTTTTGGCAATGTTAACATCGAGCTCTAGTGTCTGTGCGGTCATTGATTGGGATTAGTGGGATCCAATTGTATGCACGTTTGTCCGTTCTATACCAATAAAACTGTTTTGAGAAGATCTGAATTGATACCAATACAAAAGTGCTGGGGCAGGGCTTGTCGTAATATTTTACCTGATACGTCCTGAAAACGCTGAGAAGTTTGGCAGCCCAAGAACGAAACGCAACCCAAAATCCCCTTCTACTGGCATTGGTATATTTTTTCTTGACTCTAAGTCAAACCATCATTTATCTAAACGCCGTGTACTTTGCTGGAGGTTTGCATATGACCCGGCGAACGATTTCGCGGTCATTTTTCTCTTCCGCCTAGATCGCATATATCTTCACGGCGATCTCAGGATATCCGTCCCATCAACTGTGGATCGTTCTTCGCAATGTGTTGTTGTTCCTTTGCTAGCAATGATGTGGTACAAAACATACGAACGCTCAATGCTCTTCGGTGTTCAGGTCTTTGCAGTCAGTGGCGGACTCTCCAAGTCAATGTCAGTGTCGGATTTTGATGCTGACCATACGGTGGTGCGAACGCTAACGCCCAGAGTACAATGCGCTCGGTCATCTGGTTTTCTTAGATGCCGTTCGACACCCAAGGGCCAAATCTGCTCTTTGGGTTTCACTACCATTCCGTCCAAGAGCCCTGCATTTCATTGAAAACCGCCGAAAATTTGCGTGACAGTCTTTCTTGGGTCCTTTTTGCCTTGACTTGCTCAACGTGATTTAGGACAACTATTCAAGAGTCACGAATGCTTTATCATTATGGATTCATCGAGACCTTCGAGACGCGGAAGAACGAGCTTGACCATAATATCGACCGATGAACATATTAAGACGCTGCTGTTACTTCACCGCTTGCAATCGCCTTTGGATCAAAAATTTTCGAGGAACTGTACGGCGGGCCTGAAGCGTGTAACCATGTGACGAGCCCCTATTTGCACGTTGCTTTTCTCCGTTACCAAGACGCTGCTTAATTCGTATTTCTTCAGGAGCCTGGAGGTATCATAAGCTTGAAACGTACAGTATCACCCTCAAATCATGACCCCTGGTCACCATTCCTTCCAAGTTTTGATTTTACTGTGACAATCCTCGAGCGAGAGAAACGTTATCGTGGTCTCTGCGACGTCAAAGATTTCTTTGAGGTAAGTAGGTTGAACTTCGACTACCAAAACGGGTAATAAGGTTGAAAATCAAAGATGACGTCAAAATGAGCTTGTGTTCTGTAGAGTCCCAAACACAAAACCTGAGAAAAAAATTCAACCCATCACATTCTGGCTACATTTTAGAGCTCAAAACCAATTTCGAAGGCCATCCCTTGTGATTTGGCGAGATTCCGACAGAACACACGGCGGTTTTCAATCTGAAACCACCAAATTCACTGTTCAAGTTCTTATTCTCGCTTCCGTCAGCTCTGAAGGAATGAAATTTAGCTCCTGTTTAGTTTACATTGTCACTGTGCGACAGGTGTACACCAAGTAGACATTTCTCGGTCAATGGCCTCGGCAAGTTCCGAATCACTGTTCGAGTAAATGACCTCATCTCATCTCTTATCCGAACGACGTCGACCATGTCCTCATCCTCGCACATCGACTGGATAACGGCGCAATTTTCTGCGCTCTACGCTCCGAAGCAGCAGAATTCCGACGGCGACGACGACGCAACGCAGCCCGCGACACCGTTGAGTGCATTTGCACCCGACGCGGAGATCCACTTGAACCACACCCGCGTTGACCACGCGAAGTTCAGGGAGTTCGTGGAGGGGCGGCGGGCGGTGACGACCGGGGTAGAGTGCAAGACGGAGGACCTCATCGAGGCCGTTATTGAGGTAAACGAAATTTATATGCGATGTAGTTATTCAAGACGGATGCGCGCGCAGGCTGGTTCCGAGTCGATCGTGGCGGGGAAGGCGACGCTGTGGCGGACGCATCCGTTTAAAATGAGGGCAGCGCCGATGAAGACGAGCACGGTGATTATCTTCAGCGCGAAGTAAGATGAGCTTTTTTCGCGGGCGGGGCTAACGTTCTGACAAAAACTTGCAGGATAAAGCAAAATGGCGGTAGACCGCAGATTGTGGAGTTGTTACAGACGTCGGCGGACAGGCCAGTCCAGATAACTTTGCAGACTCCGCGGTAGGGGACGCGAGCGTGATGTGTGAAACCTTTTTCAGGAATCAGGATGTGAATTAGTTATCGTGTATGTACTAGCACCATGTAAATCCCTTCGAGAAGGTCGTCCGCGGCGAGCGCACCCCAAGGGACCGGGGGTAGGAGATTAATGAGTTTCACGTCCAAAGTTGAACTGTGGTTTACACGGTAAACGGATTTTAAACTCCGCTTGTGCGTTCTTCTCTTCTCGCCACGACACTTGACACTCACGAGATGCCTTTCCAGGACGTTTTTGAACTCTAAAGGCCTCGCGGGAGGTGCTTCGGGCCTGTGTCGACGTCTTCTGGGACTTCTGTGGTTTCAGCACTCCGAATTCGACGATCTGCCCTGGGCGATAGGATCGATCTCCCACTGGGTCTTTTTGGGCGTCCTCTGGAAAGTGCTGCAGTGCTCTCAAATGGATTATGACTCGATGAACTCCTTTTTTTTTTCAACAAAAAATGCTCACCCCGAAACAAACCTACCCGCCAACAAGGAACGGAAAGACGCGAAGATCCAGCGGTACCGATATACAGTATTTTGCGCAGTTCGGCCGCCCCAGCTCCCCCGTCTTCGAAGCCCGCCGCTCTTCGGACGGCGACGGTTGTTTCGCGTGTTCATTTCGGCGGGGTGCGCGCTTCCATTCCCCGGACCTTTTTGGCACAATAAATTATCAAGATAAGTGGACGCGGTTGAATTCAATTTTCGGTATTTGTGACGACAATGGTGCTTGTGATTGTCTGGGTCGATCTGATGGGTCAGATCAGATATTGTTTTGCGGCAACTTTTGCCTGGTTCAATTCCCAAGCTCCCCCGCGCCAAGTCCGACGTATCGTGGGGTGCGCCAGAGTGCGCCCAGCCCACCCCACAGAGGTCCACAGCGGGTAATACGGGAAGTCGTGTCGACGCTAGTACTTAAACGATGAGCGATACTGCCTCGCATGCACTTACCGATGCACTTACCGACGCCAATCTTCGCGGAAACGGTAAGTGGGACTGGGAGTACCGGTACCTCGTCATAATCCATGGAGATGCAAGCCTGCAATGCCGTATGCAAACTGAGGTCGGCTCTCAGCTCTACCGCCCAAGAGTGCGCTCGAGTCTCTTGTTTTATCTGTCGCGACCTGCGGCGATAAAATTTAGGTCTCCCGCACGCCGCTTCTCGGCCCGACCTTTTGCTCTGACTTCGACCTTTTGCTCTGACTTCGACTTGAAGGTGCGCGTCACCGCCGCCGTCGTTCGTTTGTCGGCACTGTACGTCAACCCAAAAAAAAGAGAATAAGGTTTTGATTTGCGGGATTAGCAGTCAATGGCGGTAGCGCGAGAAGAGTGCAGTTATTATGTGTACGCTTTTCGAAGGCCGGGATCATCAGACTTGCGCTCGGGGTCCTTAACGACGACGACGTGTGATTTATTGCGCGAGTGTCGCACTATTAGAGAAAGGGAACGGATTGGCGGTTTTTTACATGACCGGTGCTTTACCCGCGGGAATACGACCCTGGTGATTGGAGTGAAATGTCTCCTACGAACCCGCGTTTTAAGGACATGAAGTAGCCATGGAGTATACATTGTACGGTAGCAGGGCGCTCCGTGTTGAACTCGAGGGCCGCCGTTTGACGCGCCTAGATACGATATCGATGTTACAACATCGATTTTCACACCGAAAAAATAGGAGGTGTTGAAGGAGATAGATTCGAATGTACAGCGCAAAATGGCTATCGATGTCGATTCTGAACAGCGGGCTTTTGGCGGGCTTAGTGTGACCTGAGCGACCCTGAAAATTGAGCGTTTGAGGCTCACGTGACGCGTCTCTGGGTTGGATCCGACTCAAATCCGACTTGTCGACTTGCTACGGTTTTGCAATGTTGGGTTTCATATATCGTGAACAGCAAGACATAGAAAACGAACTAACGGACGGGGCTATATAGACTCGCACTTTTCCTTTCCCTTTCCCTTTCCTTTCCTTTCCGTTGATTAATACTCCAGCCTTCCGAGTCTTCCTTCTACTGTCACTTCACTTCTGGTTCCGCACGAGCTTCCTGCCTTCTCTCCAAATGCGACTCGCGTCACCATCACACTCCAGTACTTGCTATAATAATGTCCTTGCACACCAGGATACTCCAGCAATCCCCATCGTCGTCCCAGTTCACATGCCTGCACCCTCGAAGAATAACGCCCATTTCGACAACGTCCTCCAGCGTCTCCACAAGCTAACCATCTCCACCGTCTCTGAGCCCCGCTTGCCACTCTCTCCTCTGGGCCCGCCTTTTTCCTTGTCCGACGCCAGCTCTTTCCAGGACCGCGAAAACGCTGCTGCTAATTATGCACCACGTTCAGCGCATGCGCTTGACCTCTCTCCGCAATCGTCGCCTTCCTCTGGTAGCGAGTTTAGCTCTGTCTCGTCCGGCCGCGACTCGTTTGACGCGTTTGTACGGACTCAATCGAGGGTTGTGAGGGTCAGTGTATTTCTTTTCCTCGTTGTGTTTCAATAATAACTCGATCGTTAGTTATTCATCCAGCCGCCAATCTGCCACTCCTCAGTGTCCTCCGTATTCTCGCAACATGTGGGTCTTAATTTTGTTATCTTCTTCGAGTTCTTATATAGATTTAGGGTCTCGCTCCGAGAATGTGGATCTCGCGTGTACCGGCTGCAGATCAGAACGTCTGGGCGGTATTTCAAACACATCGCGAGGTAGGAGAAGATTATCTTCATTTGGTTTCGGTGATTTGCCCCCGATTTGGACGTGAGCGCTTCAGATCCACGTGATGATCGCGCCGTTCCTGGCAACGGCGCATATAGCAGCCGACGCGCCTTCACACCCCGCCCACCCTTTCATTTCTTATATCAAGACGGTATCATTTCTAACGTCATTTCTCCTTTTTTCCTTCGCTTTTAGGCCTGCGCCGCCCTCGGTCTTTCTTCCCCGCGCATGTCTGTCGCTGCCGCCCTTGAATCCGACCTTGAACCGTTCTCGAAGCTTCAGCGATTCGAGTTGGGAAATAATGTCGCCGTGAGTTTCGCTTTCTTTACGTTACACTTTTCTTTCAAAAAAACTCATCTCTCGTTGTTTCTAGCCTCAACTTTATATGAAGCAGCCTAACCAGCGTGTACCGCACCACGTTTCTTCGCTAGAGACTGCTGGGAACGCGGTCCTACCCGGCTTTGGTGGCGCGCCGATGGTTCCTGAGGACTATACGATTTCGAGCAACCCACCCAACCCTCGCACCAGCTTTCGTCTCGGCGATTGGATGTGCGTCCCGCCGTTCTTACTTTGTCCTCTTCCATTCTTCGCGATTCCTGGTTTTTGCAAATGCGAATCATCTGATTTTCCGATCCATTTCTTCTTTCACTTCGGCTACGCTCTGCACCGCCTTTCTGGCTTTGACTTTGCGATTCATATTTGTCACTTCTCCATTCGTTTCGACAATTTCACATGCTGACGTATTCTGCAGATGTCGGTCGCAGAACTGCGCTGCCCACAATTTTGGGTGAGTTCCTTTAAGATTCGCATGTGTCCACCATCCTTTTCTTCTTCGTCTCCGCATAACATCTCGTCCAGAATGCTAACGGATGCTTTCCCGTGTATGGTTCTTCACAGACGTAACTTGACATGCATCGGATGTGGCTGCCCTCGTTCTCCCACCGCCGCCGCAACTCATGACAGCCCTCAATCGCCCCACCACTTTTCTTTCCAGTCTTCTAACTCTCCCCCACATTCTTCGCACCCTCAGCTTTCTCCCCGTTTTGCTGCGGCCTCCAACAACACCATGCAGTATCCCGGAAACTTGTCGTCGCCTACCGGTTACGGATTTCCGACGCAGCCGTCCTCGTCATCATACAACCGCGCTCAGCTTCAGCAGCAGCAGCAGCAGGCGGTCGTGAACCTTCCTCCGCCTTCCCCGACCGCGACCAAGACCACGCACGCGCACCCGCTCCTCACTCCGTCGGGTCGTGGGTTCGCTGTCGGGGGGAAAGTACAGAATATCTCGAGTGATCCGTTGTCGCCGTGTATCATGTATTGGCCTGACAACGAGCCGTTCCCGGAGCAGGGGCAGATTAGACCGGGCGGGCTTATGAGCGTTCAGGTAAGCACGAGGTTTCGCTGGATAATTTTCCCGGCGCGGTACCACCTCGTTTCGTTTTTCTGACATGCATTTTTAATTTCTAGCAGCCTCCGATTCTTAACACTGGTAACAGAGGCCCCATTTCGCACGTATGTTCTTTATTTCCCCTTCAGTTAGCGCTCGCGACTAATTTTTATCCAGCAACCGGGGGATTGGATTTGCTTGAAGTGCAATTATTTGAACTGGAGGCGGCGGAAGGTCTGCCAGACTTGTCTTCCTTGTAAGTTCCGCGTTCATTCGATGTCTCATCGCTTAACATTCTATTTTCAGACGCAGAGGGAAATGGGGACTCGATATCAGCTGCTGTGCAGACGGAGCGCATCGCACTTCTCACGTCTGTCCTCGCGCAAACGCATTTGGCTTCACCCGCGCCCGCACCGGCGCACGCGCGGTACCCGCATCCAGCGATCAGCCTCAGCCGGTCGCACTCGACGACGCCCGCGCAGACCCACCGCCCGTTCGTCAACTTCTCGCCCCCGCCACAGCAGCCCCGCGCGCCGGTCCACCGCTCGCAGTCGCATAGCGAGCTCGGCAGCCAGTTCGCGCACAACGGGTACGGCCATGGGCAGGGTTACCCCATCTACCAGACCTCCGGCCAGCAGCAGCAGCAACAACAACAACAGCAGTTCTCGCGCCAGCACTACCCGAGCCCGCTCAGCAGACAGCGCACGCTCTCTGGCGACGGGTGTGCGAGCCCCGTGGACATGTACGCGCCCGCGCCGTTGCTGCCGTCGTTCCTGCAGGACATTGTGCAGTCGCCAGCGCTGTCGCCAACGTCGACGTCTTCGGCGGACCTTTCGTTTGATGAGCTGGAGGAGAGCCTTCCGTCGTCGACGCGCTCGTCGTTCTCGGGCAGCGGTGCGGACGCGTCGCCGCTGGCAAATATCTGGCGCCTCGACGGGGAGGAGAGCAAGTCACTGGCGGCATTCCCACTAGCTCGACAGGAGCTCATGCGCGGCACCGGCAGCACCAGCAGCAGCCGCAATCCTAGCTTAGAGCGCCTCCGCATGCATATCTCTTGATCTTAATTCGTACGTTTCTCTTTGTCCTCTCCTTTCGCGCTCAATTGCTGACATCGTCGTTCGCTCTCCAGGGAATATTGGACAGCATTTTTCACCTTTATCTTGCCTCTACATATACGCCTAATGCTCCGGAAACATAATTGACGGACCGGAGGACGGCGGCGTACAACAACCCTACCTGTTCGTTCGGAGACAGTCCGAGTGGGCAGGACCCCACCCCAATGACTTGACTTATTGGCGGATTTCCGCCTTCAAAATCAATACTCGCTCTCATCGCTTGGACATAGAACTCATTTTTGGAATCTCCCGGCATACATATTATCATCACTTGGTACATTCAAAACCTAATTTACTTACTGACAACCAAACCTAATGGCGCGCCTCATACCTTGCTGTTGATTTGGCTCTCCGTGATACGTTAAACTCCCCAATCCTCTCCCCCACGCATCGAAATGTCTTGTAATGCCCATAGTATGTGTCATACGCACCCCACGACTGCCTCATGTATCCTAACTAGCTATATTATCTTGCAACGAATGCTTGTTTGACTGCGAGTTAGAATGGCATGTAAGTTTAGTTCGTCTGCCGATCGCAGCCTAATCTTCCGTGTTCTGCCTGCTGAGGTACTTCGGAACTCCTGGAACTCCGCATCGATACGACGGGCACCCTTTTTCCACCCGGGCACCCGAATAAACGAGTGACTATGTCTGGTGCTTTCTTGGACTCACCGGAGATCCGCATATTTGTCTGAAGAAGAAGATCACGATATGATTGAATTCACTCCCGGCGGCTTCTTCAAGTTCTTTGGTCAAATATGGAGATTCTTTCTGATTTTTCGCTGGTGGGTTTCATCTGTTTGAATAGTTTTTTTATGGCCGAACAGCATCTGAAGATGCGCGTTAGAAAGGTCTAGGCGCGGGTCCGACTAAACCCGCAATAGAAATACGCACCCACACATGACGACACCGAGAAACCATCATAATGATCTTTTCGAGTCATAAAATACGCCGAGACAGTCGTGGGAACCAGATCGAGGAACAAATGAAATAGATTAACCGGATTTAACCGAAACTCGGCATACGGGCCGCGGCTCGTTGGTCAAAGCGAGGAATATGGCCTATTTTGGGAAGCCGCATTGATGTAATATTATGATTGCCGGTTCGCATACAAATGAAATGGGTCAAGCATGTACACTTCGCACAGGCTCAAGTCGCCCACCGCGCGAGCGGCCTGCTTGCAAGTGTTGCCTCTCCTCCTCTGAAGGCCAATGAGGGTACGCATCTTTGGCATTATACGAAACGACGTCGTATCCTGCATTCTCTAAGACAGATTCGTGCCGGTTTGGAGGCGGGGTCGAGGGAGCTGACCGCGTTCTCTGATGGTGGGGTGCGTAAGGTTCTCGACTCGGATCCAATAGGTCCGTCGGTGTCGCGGTGTGTCTCCCCGATGTATGGAACAGAGATTTTATCCGACCGCGGTGCAGTTTGTTGTGTGTCTGGCTCTCCTTCCCTTTCCCTTTTCCGGTGCCTTCGATTCGATCGATGAAAGCCGATAGACTGTGTCGACTGGTTGATGTAGCCGGCTCTGAAATGAGCGGACCGGTGGACGGATAGAGAGGTGAAGGTGCGTAGAGGTGGGCGTCGTTGAGTTGTCCGTAGTGTGGGTCAGCAGAAGACCGCAGGGAAGCCCCATGCCGTGCAGGAGCAACGGGACTGCGATGTGGGGCAGGAGAGGAAATAATTGACGGAATACCAATAAGAGAAGAGGACTGAGAATGACGAATCGAGTAATCCTGGTCCTGTGCTGGTGTACGTGCCCTGTAGCCGGCGTGTGAGGGGTACTGTGTCTGCGACGGGTAGGCCGTCTCTGAAGAGGATGCTGGCTCCGGGGGGTGCACACCAAATGCAGGTACGATACGGCGGTCGTCTCTTTCCTTCCGCCGCCCCGGATCCATGCCCGCGCCCAACCCCGCAAAACCAGGGTCCTGATCCTGTTCTGCTGGGTATGGATGCTCGTAGAATTTCTGAAAGGGCGTACTCGCGGTCGGCGGATTATCACGGCGTTGATGCGCCGATGATGAGCGTCGGCCCCAAGACGCAGCGGGCTGCGGCTGTTCATACTGCTGTATTGGATATGAATGCCGCCGGTCGTACAGCGGCGCCGCTATTTCCATCGTGAGCTTAGAAAGTTGAACATTCAATTTCGGTGGTATGAACGCACGAGGAAGCTGGGTTGTAACACCGCGTATCCTAGCCAATCCTTGGGCAACTTCGTGTCTCCCGCGTTGTGCAATCTGTCCGCTGGAGGCGCACTCGTTGGGACCGAAATCTGTGGCCCCTAGAGACCCGCGAATGGCATCTCCAAGTCCGTGCGTGACTTGGATCGCTCCTCTGAAAACTACGATAAGCATCCGAACAGAGTGCGAAACAAAGAATTACTTGATTTTCGTTCCCCAGCTCACATTGCTGGAGTTGCGGGACAAATTATTTGTCGACGAGGCCTGCCGATGGGCTGAATAATCTCTGTACATTTGTGGTGGATGAGAAGAAGAATCTTTCATGAGAATAGATGGCACCGGACGTTTATACATGGGCGGTGACGCGTTGACGACGGGTGAGGTCAGTCGCGTCAGTCTCCGTAACGGTATGGTACTCCACAGACATAACACGGTCACGTGGTAAAGTGGATTCAACCCGCGTTCTGCCGGCCCGCCGACCCAGTTTTGAACTTGCAAGTTTTACTTCCTGATTTGCGGCAAGTAAGAGGCACAGCAAACAATCTAAAAAAATCTGACCAACCCTGCCACCGCACGACTCGTTTTTGCGGTTGTAGAATCTCGATGTGAAAATATACTTATGGTGATGAGGCGTATGCTCGTGCAGTTGGGGGGGATAGCGCACGCACAAGGTGTTCGGGTTTACGCGTTGCCAGGGGAGATGATTCACGAAGAGGGGGCGATCTGGGATGTCTTTTCATCGACGTTGATTATGTACTGACCCGGTACCCGAGTTCTGAAAATCCCGTGAAATTCCTCCGTCAGATAACAAGCGTCGGCGCGGAATGAGGGTCGTGTATATACTGTAGCAGTGACTTGTACCCTGCTCAAAGCTCAAAGTCAGTGATTGCGGCAGAATACAACCCTCCTGAAATAAACGCAGAACAAACTGTTTGAAACCCCCCTCTGCATTCTCGCAGAAAGAGAAGATTTGATGTCAATTCGGGAGGTAGGATGTTTGAAATATTTGGCCACAACAAAAACAAGGTGGGATTAATCTTGTTACTAGAGTTTTAGACTTTCCACCGGGCGATCTCAAGCCAGTCGACACTGGAAGTTACACACGATTTGAGGAGATTTGTGGGAGCGAACAGTTTTCGACGTATTGGCAAAGCAGCTTCAACGCACAGCTGGAATTGTGCCCCTTTAGAATTGTACATGGACTAATTTACATACTTGGTCCTTCCCCTCACTCCGTGCTTGCGTTCACCCCATGAGTGGCCAAATTGATGTGGAATGGCTTGTCCACCGACGTCTGGAAGAGCTGGACAATCTGAGGCTTCGGATTTTGCTTGATCCTGTAAGTCCACGTCGTTAAACTCGATACATACGCCACCGGAAAAGCTCGACGTACTTGGCGCTGAACGAAATTACAGTGGTCGTCTTCGCATGTCCGACTCTGATGCGAAACTTCTGCGTCCTTATCAATGTCACCGTCCCCGCCACAATCGAAATCGAACCCGGAGACTGCGGCTGCGTTTAGCATCAACCCCCTGAACATCGAACTTGACCAACATCTGCAGTACCCTCCTCAATGGGCGTCTCGATGAAATCCTCGGGCTTGCACTCGACCTCCGTCGCATCCGTTCGTCGACTCTGGACGAACTGTCTGAACTTCTCGAAGTCGACCTGCGTGTGATTCAAGTGGATGTCTGCGTCTGGCGCGAATGTGGAGTCAAGCTCAATTTTGAGCTGTGCAGATGCATCTATGTCCGTGTTCTGGCCGGATGAATGGTGAGGGGAGTAGAGCGCAGAAATGCTAGACATCGTCCAGTCGATAAGTGAAGAGGACATGGTGGTTGTAACCAAGTTGTAACTGAGAGCTGAATCTGATTTCAGTGATCCAGTCGGAACTTGCCGAAGACGTCTCGCCATCGCCTAGACTCGACCTAGTCCCGAGAAAGACAAATACTTGAAATAGGTTTCACTGATCGGCTGTTATGTGATTCCATAGTAGTCTCACCCCCTCCTTCGTCTCGTGGTTTTTTTAGTGGCCGAAGAAACGCGAATACTCAGCGGCATGCCGCTGCATCTCCTCCGAAGCTGTTGTATCATATGTGAGGGACCCAGCATCCTCTCGTAATAGCTAAGCCTTTTCATATTTCGCTTCAAAATTTTGCTCGAGTTTTAGCTTGTCCCTGGGCCTGCTGTACGGAAACTCTCTGATACTGGAGGTGTGGCAGGTTCCTCCGACCACCTACACGCATGCACTTTCTTGTTTCCCGATGTAAACAAAAACATTATGATACATCGGAGTACCGGGAGTCCGTGACGGAGGAAAATTGGAAGTGAAGGAGGGATGGGATTCCAGTTGAAAGATGTGGGTTATGGAACGAGCGTATGAACTAATACAACCGGAGCAAGCTCAGAGTAGCTGCAGATAGTTGGATGGCGCAACTGGGAATAAAATTATTAATCCGTCTTTCCAATGAAAGTCGAAATCATACTGCCAACCAATCCATTTGCCTTGCGAGCCGGCCACCAATCTGATCGGGTGTCGGCGATGTCCAGAATTTCGCCCTGGCTAAACGACAGCTCTGTGGGATCATCTGCATTAGCCGTGTCTGAGAAAACATCAGCGCTTGGAATCTCGAGCAGATCCACGCATACAGGGATATAGAGCTTGAGCTTTGTATTGGAGAGTCTTGTCATCGGAACCAGTACCACTGGAATAATCGGCTGACAGGACATTGTCAAGTAGACGTCTTCGGAGGAGACGTAGTACGCACCGCTACTGGATCTAAAAGCCTTCCACCATTGGATCTGTTTGTCAACAATGCCGAAAATCTCCTCCTGGCTGAATGAATCAGAGGATCCCTCTGAAAGCATGTTAATCCGTGAACATTTGACCAGTCGGGGAAACGAACGAGGATATATGAGCCCAATGGAAGATCGAGAGCTCTCAGTTTGCCGATCGTCGCCGTCAAGTACACCAAAATGATCAGATGGTGCGACTGCGACGAGTTATTATCATGGCGATATTCAGGACAAACTCGACTCACTGCCAACAGACCCGTCCGCGCTTTGAACCATCCACCATTTCCCCTGCTCGTCGAGAATCTCGAGAATATCACCGACGCTGAAAGAGATCTCGTCCGGATCATCTGGATCAGCGATGACTGGTATTTTAATTTTTTTGGTCAGCGTATTTCCGATATTAGACTTGTGCACAGCATACAATCTTTCAGGGCCTTGACATGGATTTGAGAGCTGGGTTGGGAATCTTCGTCGACTGGTTGACCGGTGTTGAGGATGTGCGCCGCCGCATGGGGTTGTTGTCGAGAGCTGTCGTCTCGCAGGGTATCTGTAGATTCCGTGGTGTTTCGTCGTTCCTATATAGAGTAATTGGGAAAGTATGAACATGAAGTATATCCATACGTACCTCCTCGCGTTTCACAGCGACGCGCCTGAGATCATCATAGGTTCCGAGGGCCGCGAGCAGGCCCTCGTTTGCTGCGAGCATTTCCAAGAGCAGCTCTTCCTCCCACGTTAACAGCTGCGGTTCAAGGGCCGTATCACCGTCGATGGAGGTTTGAGACTGTTCGAGTTTGGCAATGCGGCTGCGCTCTGCACTGGCCGAAGCCCATGGGATTTGTGAAAAGATGACCTTCTGCGACTCGAGGCATTGTCTGTGGATTCCCTGAAGAGTTCTTTGAGTAAACGGTGAGCTGCGGATAATGTAGTTCTGTCGAACCTCGAGTTCCGAGTTGTGTAGGAGGTGTTCGGGCGCAGCGCTCGCAAGCGCCTCCCTGAGTTGCGCCGCATTCCCTGTGCCGAGCTTGCACTCAAAAAGACGCCACATATCCTCATCCGGAGGAATAAGATGCGGGCTAATCTGGGTATCTGGATCGCTCCGTCGTTTCTGAGGGTTGCCGGGCGATTGGGTATCGTGAACGGGCACGGCCGCTGGCCCATTCGTTGTGGCCTCTGGCACACCGCTGGTAACGGGCGGCTCATCCGTGGTCAGGTCATACACGTCGAGGGGATCGGCAGTAGTGCCCTCAAGATCGTACTCCGATGGACGGCCTATAGAGAACGACGAATTGGACCGTACGTCTTCCTCTTCCGTATCAATCACCGGCGGCATTACGCGCCGCCAGATCTCTCGCAAAACCGCATCCGCTTCTACGCGAAAAAAGGATTAGCCCAGGCATCATGTTTGGTGAAGTACACGTACTGGACCCGACGTCCCTGACGCGCTCACGAGGGCTCTTGGTCTCACTATCCGACACACTCGGCCGCCGCTTTGATGCACTGCGGGGAAGCGTCGAGGTCTTCGGGGTAGCGCTCGCGACGTTTCGGTCAGCGTCGCTACTTGGCAGAGCTACAATGGGATCAATATAAAGCAGTAAGTTATGTGTAGTGACTTGCGAATAGATAATGTAGACTTGGACGATGAAGACTTGGGGCTGGTGAGCTGGTATCGCAGGGAAGAGATTGACGGGGAGATTCGCAGCCACGGTAGCGATGGCCGTCGTGGTCGAATCTGCGGTTGGGGAGGTATCTGGGGTATTATGGGAAATGGGTCGTCGAGAACGTGAGGCGGCGGCAACTCCCTCACAAATTGAGGCAAAGTGATGATTTCATCCGGGTCCTAAAGTCAATCAGTGTTGGGAACGGCCAGAGTAAACCTAGCCAAACCCACTGGAGGTTCCGGACTCGCGTGTCTTGTGCGACGAAAGACAGCATCTTGATTGTGGAGCCTCCCAGTTATTGAATAATCGGCAAGCTGCTTAACGAATGCGTCCCGCTGAAGAGAACGCCGATGGGTACTCGATATGCGGGTGAGGTGCGAACTAACTGACCTTTGTCACCTCTCGCTGTCGGGCTTTCTCAAACAACGTCTGGATTCCGTGGGTTAATACAACTGTCTGATCGAGGAGTGCGCGTCCGGAAGCTTTCCCAACAAGTTGCATAATGTGTGCGAGATCCAGTTCCCGTGACGGACCCTGCTGGCTCGCCTTCTCCATCTCTGCCAACTTGAAAGGTGAAAGTACCACCCGCTGATAATCAGCGGGGTCGTATCCCGGTGGAGACCCCGGCACGTATATAGGAGGTGAAGACGGCGTCGAAGCTGGTTCAAGTGAAGACGGCGTCGAAGCGGGTTCAAGTGAAGACGGCGTCGAAGCGGGTTCAAGCGAAGACAGCGTCGCAGCGGGTTCAAGTGTGGACGCAAGCGGTGCAGGCCGCGGGACGGGGACCGGCGGCAGTCGGCGTATGTACTTCGGCTTGCGCTGAGAAGGCCAAACCATTTCCCGAACTACGACTTCAGCGACGGGTCGCATTGACGCATCTTCCGCCCAGTACGTATTGACGCATTTCCAAAGAGCATCAGACATCTCAGGCGCACCGGACGGCCGCCCGGGTCGTTCGCCGTTTACTATTCGCAGCAACGCCGCGGCTTGGGAGAGTTCAGAAAACGGCGGGTGACCTGTGTATAACTGGCGGGGCTTGGGATGAGGACGAGAAAAAAGGGCATGTCGCTCACCTCCAAGCAGACGCAACCGAAGGCGTAGATATCACTAGGCCGCGTTCGCGCAAACTTGCACCCAAAGCGGTCTGGGTCGATCAATTCCGGCGCCATCCAGTAAAGACTGCCTGCTCGGGTCGAAGTATGCATGGATGTGGTAGCGTTGGAAAAGACGCTCAGTCCGAAATCGGCCAAGCACGCGCTCCAGTCGTCATTGATTAAAATATTCGCCTGTAATTCATATTGATATTTTGTAGACACGTATGCAAGTAACGCACTCCTCGGAGGTCCCCATGAACGATGTCGCGGGAATGAAGATACTCGAGACCTTGCGCAACTTCGTACAGCTGAATATCTTGTTAGCGTGGCCTCAAGTAAGGATGAAAGCGCACCAGTTTGTCCACATCTCCCCGACCGTGGACTTGTAGATAGTTCAGAACGGTGCCATGCTCCATCCAAGGGGAAACAGAGCAAAGAGCTGCAGGAAAGGTGTCTCGATCGATGCCTAGGAAGGGTAAGATATGGGGATGGTGCAAATCCTTCCAGACCAAAGCCTCTCGGCACAGTTTCTGAGCAATGTTAGCCAAGCGTGTTGAGGGATCGAGAACTAACTTACCAAACGAATATCCCGTATCTCCGGGTCCGAGCTCTGGATGAAATGCCGCATGTGCTTCAAGGCAACAGTCTTACGACTGTGCGTGGCCCTATATATGTCGCCGAAACCGCCGGCAAACGTAGGATGCTCTTCTCTCCCAGTGACGCCGGTAATGAAGAGCGAGGACGGGAGCTTGTCGCATTTCTCAGATAGCTTGCGAATGATTCGGCGTGCTTGATGGCTGTGTTCCTGCGCCATTAGAAATCCTCGGTTGAGTGCCTGTGGGTCTGTTAGTTGTAGGAAACGGAGATTGTGCTGGACCGTACATCTTGAACGACATCGAGGAAACACTGCGCAGAATTCCCTTCGAGATCCAGCACACCATCTAGCGCACATTTTGACTCTAAAATAGAGACAATGAAAGCCGCAATGCGTTCCTCGTCCGCACGGAGGGCCGTCCTGATTCTTGGATCGTTTCCGAGACCAAGTTGGGAGGATAGCTGAGCATGGATCAGGACAGTGAGTAAGCAACAAACGGGTTTCGCACCTCCAATAGTATTTTCCGGTGTGCTGGGCTGACGACAATGCCACTGACAACATTGTCAGATGCCATTGAAAGCAGATACCCATCCACGGTCGTCTGTATCCTCACGACTTCACTGGGACTTCGGCTGTCGATAATAAGTACGATCATATGTCAAGGGTCAAGGGTTGACACGGAAGATCCACCTACCCAAGAGTGCAGGTACTACAAGCGTCCTTGAGGAATGCAAGGACGTTCTACAGGGCAGGGAGTTTAGCATGCTTGCGGGCAGCAGCGGGTACAGCAGTTGCCTTATATATCACGATCTTCGTGGGTATAGTTGCGGACTCAGTCGGAGTCGCAGGACTAGCTTCTGCTGGGACTCCGGTCTCTTCAATCGACACGACACCAGGCGAGGTCCCCTCTTGCAAGGCACGGCCACCCATGGCGAGTCGCGGGGCTTGAGAGAGGGAGAAGCTGACGCCATCTCTAGCTGTGCTAGTAGGAAGGATGATCCAGGACTCGGATGATCAAAGCTTACGCTCATATTAGGTCTTGCATCTGTTCTTGAGACTATTTACACAGCAGTTTTTCTCAGGAAGGGACTTCCAGTTCATATAGTTAGGTGTGTTCTGTTGCGGTTCCCGTGGTCCGTAGGAGTTCCGTGGGCTGAAGATCGAGAGCAAGAATAGGCCCGAGAATAGAACTTGAAAGTATTCAAAGACTGAGCCTGCACGCAGCAAGCATACGAGCTGGCGAAAGACAAGAGTTCGAGCTTTCAATTTCGGCAAGCAGCATGTATGAATGTAGGGCCTTGTTGCGAGCGAAGCGAGCAATTCTACCTTAAATGCACGTGACTGGCTGGGGGCTGGAATTGCCATCAAATGTGCGCGCGGTGGCTGACAGTCCTTGAGGCAAAGAATGCCTTCAAAAACATTCAATTCCACGTATATTGCTACAAAAAGTGGACCAAAAGATGCACATTCGTGGCGTGGTTCTGCTCATACCCATATCTCACGGAATGGACGAAAAAGAAATTCCTTCCAAAAATGGAAATGAGTAATCATGATTACGCTGTCTTCTTCGCGAGCACCCCGCGCCTCAGCGGATCTCTAGTCAATGTTACGCGACGCTTCACTTCGACTCATACCGCGCCCTCGTTCTCTTTCTCGTTTCCGTTTTCGCGAATGCCTTCTCCCCGGCGCGTCACGGTCTTCCTCGTATGTACAGTAGCTATAGATGGATCCACTTTCACTTTCATTCTTTCACATGCGAAAGGATGAGCCGAAAGAATAGATAATTATAATTATAAAGGAGCATCAAGAGTGAAGATATCGATGGGAGAAAACAAACGAAGTGAGACCTAATAAACCCGTTCGTCATAAGTACAGAAGGATGAGAGGGAATAAAGACACAAACCTAGTTAAAGACCGGGTCGAGGTCAGCATCAGGAAACTTCGCCTTAATGACAGGCCACAGCCAAAACATCGGCGTCGCATAAGTGATATCAGACCACTCCGTCGTCCCACACCCGCCCGTAAGCAACCCTCCCAACTCCCCCGTGCCGCAAACAACCACCGACCCCGAGTCCCCTGCCTCGGAGAACGGGGCCGCGGTGTCTTTGGCGCTATCGTACGCGAGGACCGCCCATTCGACCGAGTCCCGGTGCGTCTGGTTGGAGAAGTACTCGCGCGCATGGGAGAAGAACCCCGTGGCGTGCCCGATTGTGGTGCGAGTCGCGAGGCCGCGCTTGATGACGTAGAGGGAGTTCCCGCCGTTGCGGTCTTGCATGGTGGGATGCCGCATCTGATCCTCGGGGAGTATGTCCCCGAGCTCGAGGAGGCGATCGTCGGGATAGTCGAAGCCGGACTGCGTGTCTGTGCGAGGATACATCTTGCTCATGAAGCTGTAGGCCTCGAGCGGATCCGCTCCTGGATATAAACAGTTGGGTCAGCCTGTGATGAGAAGAATCAGCACGCACCCAAGTCGATAACGTTCCCCTTGAAGTTGGGCAAAAACATGGCCATGTCGAGCTTGACGACGCAAACATCTTTGGTGAAGTTATGTGGGGCGGTACCGACAGTCATAGCGGGAGACCAGACAACATGACCGATCACACGCTGGCTCGGCATGCCAAAGTCCTCCTTCGTCTGCTGGTAAAGCTTCTCAAGTTTGTCGATCGCGCGGGTCGCCTCCTTCAGCAGCTTCTGCCTCTTCTCCGGATCTTCCTTTGCCTTCTCAGCGACAGGGGTTTCGCCCTCTGCCGTCCTGCCCAAGGTTTTGATCGATTCCCTGTGCCTCTCTGCCCCCCAACGAAGACTTGAGATCTCCTGCTGGACGGACCTGAGATAGTCGTCCCACGCCTTGGTGCCCATAAGGAGGACGTCCCTACGAGGCCCACTGGGGTCGTAGGTGTAGTCGGAATAGTCCTCATCTGGCGGGAAGAGAACGTGGCGGGCCGTAACGCCGTAGAGATCGTCGCCATCCTTGAAATAGAAGCCCATGGTGCCCTGGAGGTGGGGCGTCTTCGCGGCAGCGATGGGAAGTCCAAGAGAAGTAGTTAGAGGATCAATTACATGCCTGGCTGGATCGAGGATCCAGGCGGGTTCATAAAGCTCTGCACGAGCCGAGCGCCTGAACACGGATTCCCGGAATTCGATGTCGACGGTTGTGATGCCCTCGTCCTTGAGGAGAACGAGTATGGTGTTGGCGCAGTTGGATGCATCTTCACCAGCGAGACTCTCGGGAAGAACGCCGACCCAGATTGCGACAGGACTGATAATAGCAGGTTCCTCCCCGTATGGGAGAGTGCGAAAACGGACAAGGTCGATGGTCGAAAAACGGACGTGGTGCTCGTCGAGAATGTCACGAACCTTGAGACGGAGATCGTCCCACTTGTCTGCAAGCTTGTGGTCGTAGACTGGATAGAGGTGTTTCAAGCGACGATATGCCTCTGGTCCCTTGGGCATGACGAAGGGATGTTTCGACGAACGGTAGACTAACGTGGGAGGGAAATAGGAGAGCCCCGAATAGTAGAAGGTGGCCTCGTTCTTGGAGACGTAGGGATTGGAGTATTCGTCGTTGAGACTGAGGCCAGAGATAGACTCTTGAACGCATTCCGAAGAAGTCACTAGACGAGTATCAGAACAAAACGAGTACAACGTTGAAGCACTAGCTTGTTCTGGTCGAATGTAATCTGCTGAAAGAGTCGACGGATAGAGTTCGTTGAGAGAGGTTGAAAGTACAAACTGGGGGATAATCGATAGGGGTCCATGCTCACTGCCACTCAGGATAATCTTGAGCTCAGCAAGTTCACCACTACACCAGAGACCAACTGAGGTATCAAGCCAGCTGTTAAAGTCAGAAAATGGCAGCGCAGCAGATAGATAGATGGTAGACATCGCCAAGGCTCGGAGACATCCGACGTAGACGTATGTTGAATGCTGAAACCGTGGAATGCTAACCAAAGATTGGGTTTTCCTTTCCTCTCACCACTCCTCCAACGAACGCCTCAGGCCGGGTGTCTTCGGAGCTGGTTCCTTGTTTCTTCTTCTTCTTCTAGTTTCTCTTCAATTTCTGTGACTTCTGGCTGCGATGTTCTCCAAGCTTTCCACGATATTCAAGTCCACGGCAAGTTCTCTTCTTTTCCGTGCTACCTATCAGCTAACAGTGCTCTAGTATTCCGCAATTACTCTTAGTGCGTTGTGAATTCCGTTACCCCGCCTTGCGCCTGACAAGCGTCCAGACCGCGTTACTGTCGCGTTCTTTCTTTTCTCCCTCGTCCACTGCTTTGCCCAGGGCATCATCCAGTCTCTTCTCTATGCCGTCGACACGGAATTTGAGGGCGTCGTGACCGAAATCGTCCACACGGCACGCATCCCGTTGAAAAACATGACCTACCTGGAGGGCTCAAGCAATCATTTATTAACCCTCCGCATGTGCGATAACATCCCCCACGGCCAGCCGCAGAACCCTTGCTTCGTTGTATTCCAGTCCGGCGTCGACGACGTGACTCCTGCACCGGACGTTGTCGAATTCGTGCGCCTTGTTTTCCTTTTGCTTGTGCGTCTCTGACATATACCTCAGGATGTCAAGGAGTCTATTTCGATCGTTCAAGACTACGACCGGGGATTCGCCATCTCCCCCGCTTTCGATAGTAATGACACTTTCATCGGAGTCGACGTCACATCCAGCGCCGCATCGTCCGTGTTCCTCAGCCAACACTGCGCCCAGATTCTGGTGTACCCACAACAAGTGTCCGTCCCTTGCCTCTCCCTCTCCCTCCGATTTCGACTCTGACCGCATTTTTAGCCTGCAAGACTCAGCCCGCGAAGACGTCACCTTCATATTCTTCCAATTCTGGCTCTTGGGTGTCTCCATCTTTGCTGTGTCCCGGGGTTCCATTCCGCACATGTGCGTCCCCTTCTTCCCTGCAAGGCACCGGCTAACGCGAGTACAGCCTCACGGCGCTTGGTTCTCGGCTCCTTATCGCTGCCTGGTCTGGGTACATCGTGATCTACCGCACCAACCACCAAGCAAGCATCTTTAAGCAGATGGTGTCCGCACCTGGGACCCCGTGCGGTGTCGAGCTCTTCCCCACGTATTTCGCGACGCGTTATGCGTACAACGTGTGTTCTTCACCTCCCCCCAGCGATCAAATAAATATTCATGAAAAAAAAAACCAGATCGCAGACTTGATACTCAGCATCACCGCCCTGCTGCTCGCGGCTTTACTCTCCTGGAATCTCTTGAAGGTACACAGGTCTCCTCGACTCTCTCAACAACATCCCTGACACCTCGTCCCCAGGTCTTCAATGCCCAGTCATTCAAGCGCGTCGGGGCGCCTGAACACGTCCTCCGCATCTACAAGGTCGGATTCCCTCCCAGCTTTCTCCATCTTACTCTGATCTCCTTACGCCCCCAGTATTTCATGGCAGTCCAAGCGGTTCTGCAGTTAGAAGTCTTCATGCTCATCGCCGCAACAAGGTCTGTCCCAACTCATCTCATGCTCATTCCCCGCTCGCACTCACCCGCGTCCCGGACCGTTCCAGCCAGTGGGCCACCGTACTCACCGGGACCGCCATCAGCCTCATCTCAGCCCACACGAAAATATACGACGCCCTGATTATCGCTACGGCCATACTTGTCATTCCGTGGATTGCCTTGGTGCGCATACCCATCTCATCTCACTGTCTCAGCTGGTCTTCTAACCCGCGAACGATCAGGGCTGGTACGGCGTGCGCCGCGAGCGCAAGTCATTGATCATCTCCTTCCTCGGCGTCAGCTTCTTCTTTCTCACCGGCTGGGCCATCATGTTCTACTCCAAAGTCTACCGCTGGTGCGTCGACCCCACCATCTTACTTGCTTATTTGTGGTGGCTCATCGCGCGTGCAGGTCGTTCCTGCAGTGGCCGTACCTAGGCTGTCTCACTGTGTCGTCTTTCATTCTCATCCTGTCAGCCCCTGCCCTTCCTTACTCTTCTCCTATCTGCTAATCATAATCTTAACCAACCCTCCCAGTGCGAGCATGATCCTCGGCACGATATGCTGGCGGAACTTCGACAAGGGCCTCGCAGAGTACCGTACGTCCCCCTCCCTCCCTCCCTCCCTCCCAATCCCCCTCCTTACTCATTCACCATCTACACCCCACGCACAGTAAACGCCGAAGACGCCCTCGCCTCCCTCAACTTCACCCCCGAAGTCTTCCAACACAGCGACGTCGAAAAGTCCGGCGAAAAGTCGGGCGACAACCCGTTCTACGCATACGACGACGAGCCGGACTTCTTCCCCATGCCGACGTTCCACTCTGCCGGCACGACCGACGTACATGCGCATTCGCATTCACGCACCGGCTCCGGGACGGGGATGCCCGCACCGATACGCGGCCCGCCGCCATCGTACGACAAGCCCTACATCGCGCCCAAACCTCTTCCCTTCTGATCTCGATGATCCCTTTTTCCTACTTTCTGATCTCGACGATCGATCCGGTGGACCTTTTCTTTTGCTTTTGCTTTTTGTTTTTATGGGACTTGCGCCGTTGAACGCTAAAGCTAAATAAAAGACACGTACCTTATGTATTTCCACGCTGTGCAGGAGGACACAAATTGACATGACATGGACAATTGTGCGCGGCAGGGATAGTATGTAGAGAGGTGCATGTACACTAGGATTTGTACAGACTGAGACTGTGTGTTCCGGTCTGCGCTCTTTTTTGTCCTGGGTTCCGGGAAGGTACTTGCAACTGACGTGCAGTAACATTTCGAGCGACAAGGACCCGTTCGTTTCGTTTGCGCGTGACACGACACACAGATTCAAGTGCTTGTCAGGTGTTTCGAGGACTTGTACTGTCACCAAACTCTGCGGGCTACTAATTCCTTCCAAAAGCGGCGCCGACCAGGCAGTCCGCCTACATAATTAATACAACAAGCTCTTTGAATATCTCGCATTCTTGTACAGGCTGTACAATTTGACCGCCGATGCATTCTCGAATCTAACTTGTACACGAGCCAAGCTCTGGTAGGGTTATGTAGTTAGAACCAAGAGGAAACGCCGAAAAACAAATCACCTTATTAGAAGTAGTTCCCTGTCGGCTTCGACCGGGCCTCGCTGGGCCGCCTGGGAAGGTCAGCACTTCCCTGCCTCGGCACCGACGTAGACCGGGCCACGGCCTGGGCGGGCTTGGCCGGCGTCGACCTGTCCCGACTCGGTCGCTCGTCGACGGTCTCGGAGCGGGTGTGTTTATACGACATGGGGGAAACAGAAATCGGAGGCAACAGAGGTGCGGAGGCGTCGACTTTGATGTTAGGGGGACGGACGCCTTTGGTACGGGAGGGGGAGAGACTGGAGCTCGTCATGCTCGAACTCCGGCTGACGGGTTGCACCATAATTGGCGACACCGACATCCTGTTCTCCGTCGCTGAGTTGAACCTGGCTGGTGTGCTGGACAATTTGAGGGTGTCGACGGGCGACTTGCCGGTGTTGTCTTCGGAGAAGAACATGGACATGCTACGACCGTGTGCAGGCTCAGGACGCTGCGGTGTCTTCTCGTCTTTCGGGTACGCATACCCCAAAATAGTCTTCTCTGGGTCAAACTGGGATTTGGTGTCATCCTCGATGTATTCGTCTCCCTAAGAAAAGGATCAGATTCTTCATCAACCGATCGCGATTGGGATACATACCCTTGAAAAGTAAACGGGTGCGAAGTCCCCGTCTTCCAGAGCGTCAGTCACACGCACTATACAAGAATTAGCGGCAGTCATGTTGTACGATGAAAAAAGAATCACAAAAATGTGCGAGGCCCTGCAGATGTGAATGTTACTCGGGAATATTAGAATGGGATATCGCAGGCGACGAACCTTCCCAAAGTTCAGTCTGCAAATAACAGCCAGAATAAAGGTTGCGACCAAAAGAATATACGCAGCTGAAAGCAAAGGTAAAATCAGGGACATGCATCGACGCTTCGTCTGGCACTTACTGATGGACATGGTAGCGTAAAAGGACCACTCTTTGATTACAAATCGATTAACTGTTACAATGAATCCGTTAGTGCTGGAAGTTTCTTCGACACAAATAACTCACGAGGGCTGACGAATAAGGCGGTAGACATCAAGAAGAGAATCAAGGAAATGAGGGAAAACACCAGAAAAAGGGGCTTCGACTCCCTCCGGACGCTAATCCAGCCCTATGAAACTCGGATGAGACTCGAAAATGAGAGGCGAAGCGAAACGACGTACCAGAATCAGCCACGGGATCACAAGCTACAACGATCTTAGTGACGAAATATTCATCGAGCAGTGGGTGCGCACGCACTACCGCAGTGACAATGAGTTCAGCAAGATAGATATAAAAGCCGTCGGCCAGGCGGCGGATCGAGCCGAAGGAGATTTTCCCAATCCAAAGGGCCTTGGCAAATGTCAACCGTGTCCAAAGCGTAAACAAACTTCACTCACGACCTGTCCAAGAGTGAAAAACCCGGCAAGTTGCAAGATGACTGACAGCGAAAGTACAATCTACCAGCGGAGGTCAACTTGTCAAGACTGAAAGTCACCACAAATCGGATGGCTATCATTACCTTGTACATGCAATTGATTTTCGCCGATGCGCCTACCCTACTGAACGTTTGGGACACGTACACCTGAAGGTTCTGTGAATTTGAGAGGAAGATGAGATGAAAGAACGCACAGTGAAAAGCTTGTAGGACAACCCGGCCATGATCACGAGATTTACGGCGTTGGAAACCAGCCCCGCAATCTATTCAGACGTAAGAATATACCAGAAATGAAGGGGTGAAACCAACTCCATGAGACGTGGTTTTGTCCCACCAGAGTCCAAGAGGGTCAAACCCATCGCATGCCCCAGCGCTAATAACATGGGTGTAAGTTTCAAGCAGATTGTTGTTTCCCTGGACTCGAAAACTGGCCCAAGCAGTAGCAAGAGCACGGAAAGCCAAACCAGCGAAAAGGTGCGGGAGGCTCTCATTCAACAGCTACTTTATCATCAGAGAAACCTTCAAGCGTCAGTACGGGAGACATACCGTCACTACAGACAGCGTCAATAGCCAGACCTGGTAAACCAGGGTGCCAAGGTCCTCGCGACTCTATTTCAAGAGCATTAATCGTAAATAGAACCGGCACGACAATATAGTCCGTACAGCATCATACATGCTGATGATATTTCAGAAAGAGTCAAAGTGGAACGCCAAGGTTCACGCTCACACATCTTCAAGCCACATCAAAGAAATGGCACAAGCCTGGGTGTTCTTCGGAGCATCTGCCCGCTCATGGAATGAGAAGGTGTCTCGGACCTATCGGTGTTTGAGTAAAGGAAAAGTGCAAGAAAGGTTTGTACTCACATGCATGTGCGAACTGGTGCGTTTCACCAGAGTAACGCAGTGAGCGCCAGGTTGTCCAGGCAGGTTTTGGCAGAGCTATTAAACAAAAATGAAGGATGCACAGGAGGACAATCGCACGACGTACAACAACATCCCCATCCTGCAGAAAAGACATGCCGAGATTTGCGGACGTGACATTGGACTGGGAGTTGCTGTTAACTCTGGGCGTAAAGATGAAATATTGTCGGTACATACCTTCAGAAGAAACGCGGCAACTTCAGATGTGCCCTCCGTGTTGTTCAAGTAGGTCGCAGTTTGCAAACCGACGAAGGTGATGCAACTCAAAAGAGCGAGAAAGAAGTAAAGAGTGGTGTAGCGAGTGAGGGTGATTCTGGCATACTGCTCGACAGGTTAGATGTGTGGTGCATGCTCGAGGGAGGATGGTCTCACGATCAGCTTGACTCTGGAGACCGAGAGAACATGCTTCAGCCATTCCCTAGACTTCTGGTTAACCATTAAAGCAAGTTGATAACGATCCTGCCGCCAAGGAAGAAAAGAGGGAACCAGCCACGGAAAGAGTGAGTACGCAGAACTCAACCAGTGGTAACGACGAGCAAAGACCGTGCTGCCCACGAACCAGCAACGGCGTGTATATACTTGGCACCAAGCGGCGAATGGTTACCACTATAATGATCTTCGCCATCAGAACTAAAAAACGTCCCCTATTGCCTTGTGCAACTCGCCAGGCACCCTGGAGACGGATACCTGGCAAACGGCATTCATGGGAGTCTAGAAGAGTCTCAGTTGACGATGTCTTTGAATTCCGGGGTGGGCTCTGCAGAGCGGAGGCGTGCCCAGACTCAGGTCCGTTGTCTCGCACTCGACGAGTGCTGCGGAAAATCCCGTCGATCAATTGAAGTGATGGGAATGATTTGCGTAACCAGCCAAAACGGGCAAAATTAGCGACTACTGCATTAGGAAAAAAAGTTCAACCTTGGTTCAACCAAGGTTCAACCTCAACAAAATCAGTTTGCTACGACTACGAGATTGAGAGTGTTCCTCACCTTCAAGTTTCTACACGCCTTGTCTGCGCCAACAACGACCATCCTGATTTGGGACATACGTAGTGGTTTCCATTCGCAGGATTCTAGACCTTCAAGTTCCGTGAATCAATTGTCATGAATCCCGCGGGCACATTTCGACGGCTCCGGAGGTGAAAAAAAAAGAGGTTGGAGCCCTTCAATTAGACTTCCTTCCTGTTCGAATGGGAAGTCGACTCTCATTCAAACTCAAGCAAAAAAATCAAGCTGAAAGAGGGGAGGGAACAGAAACACGTCGTGGAGAGAAACGGGATTCAAACGACTCACAAGTGGCTTGCCTCAACGAGTGATGAAAGAATGGCTCATTGCATTGTTCTACTCTATATTGGCTTCAAGGAACGATATGAGAGCGTACCTCACAACAAAAAACCGCAGGTCAGCCCACCAAGTTCGAACAGGCGACTCGATCTTACCTGCCGTCGACCCTCCATTTAGAACCGCTCTTGTCAAGCTTCTCGGCAATCTCTCGCTCGACTCCAACGACCACATCTGCCTTGTTCGTCCGCAAGCTCAGTAAAGGGAAAGATCCCGCTAGAGGTCCCAAAGCCGTTGAAAACGAGGTCCACGCCGGCCATTGTACGTCGCCGGTAAGCCTATTAGGGTGGATTGAATTGGATGGAATAGGTTCGACGGATGAATTCGCGTACTTGCGGTAACTAACGACCGTAGTGCATTTAGTAATTGAATTCTCGCCCTTCTGTTGCATCAAACCTACTTTAGATCGCCCTGTGAAAGCGCAACAGGCGAAAAAAAATCAGATTTCGCAGCACGGAGGAGCAGGGTACGATTTACTTTGAAAATAACAAGATCGCTGGTCTTGAGCGTATTCCAAAGGCCGGAAGCATGGAGTTGCATATCCCAGTAAGGCGCCGGGGAAGTCCAAAATTCTGCCAGTTGAGCAGCGCCATCTGAACCGCCTCCCAAAGGGGTAGTTACGGGCACCGACAGTGCAAAGATACCCTCGTCTACGTATTTTTTCCAGCGAGCGATCATGGTTCGAAGGTTCTCGAAATCCATCCCAGGCGGAGGAGGAAGGAATGTGGGATCAAGCAGAGACCCGAGTGAATCGGCAAAATCTTCGGGTGTCACCTACAGATTCATTCAGTGGGATGATGAAATGCCAGGAACGTGAAGAGAGCATACATCAGAAACGAACCAAGGGATCAATTTCGGGCTGAAAATAAATATTAGAGATCGCGGAGGAAAATGAACAGGACCCACTGGAAAACAACGGTCGAGACGTGAGGCGTGTAGGTGACAAGAAAGTCCGCAAAGACAAAATCGGTAAACAGCTGTACCTGAGTTGAAGAATATCATATCGCGAAGATAAAAGTTCTGGGCACCTCAAAGCCAGCTAAAAGGAGCGAAAGCTTATGATAAAGAAGAAGAAATAAAGGTTGATTCCTACCGTTGTCTAGGACAAAATCCACTCTCCCGTTAGACAGCGATTTCACGTGGCTCCAAACTTTCTCCTGGTCATCTCGCAGTATAAATTCGGCACGGGCCGCTTGCGCATCTTTGCCCACAGTTTGGAGGTGCTCGATGTCGGACGACGACATATGAGTCAAAAGAGACAGATCCGTCGCGTTGCCCCTTGAAATCGGCAGCATCAGCATACGGCGAGTGGCAAGTTGAACTGTGAATATCGACCATAGACACATCTGTATCATCTCTTTGAACAAGACGCCGAGACTTTCGGAGTCGGATTCCAGCTTCGCATGCTCTTCCTGGAGTTCGCGCATACTGGTTGCAATTTCTGGGACATTAAATGAAGAGCAACCAAATATTGATTTGAAAACAAAACGCACGGTAGATGGCTTTTCCAGACTGCTTGAAAGTTTCGACTTTCTGGGATGCGAATGGATCGAACGAGGACCATTTCGTTGTTTGTACAAAATATGAGCGAAGAAGTCTATACCTGTCCTAATTATCAGACACAAGAAAAACGATGTTTGGTAGGGGACCAACAAGTAGCATCTGGGTGATGGTGAGCTCACTGTTCCGCTAAAATGTATCAACCCACTCTGCAAAAAGCCAAGGCGCAGTGAACCAGGTATTCTTTCCGTCTCTAGTTAGGCGCTGTAATTCAGAGTTGTACATCTCGTTCGGTTCTCCATCGGAGGGAATCGGCCTAAGCCGAACATTGTGTCGGTGAAAGCAGGATAATGAGCACTGGGCACATACTCCATGATGTAATTTCTTCCCATCTCGTACTTCAATCTGCTGATCTGAGCGACGGGGAATAAATAAGCTGCCTAAGAGGACGGCCTGCCTGCTTGCCTTTTCTATGATCCCCTTTGCCTCATCTATTCGCAACTTCAAAGACTCTTTCTCTGCTTCGACTTGCGCGGCATTCATTTCGAGACACAAATCGTGGCTCAGTCGATGGATTCGGTCAATTACACTAAACGGTGGTCCAAATGAGCATAGGTCGGAATTACTTGTGAACTTGTCCACCCTGTGATAATGACTGGCCATCGGTGGACAACCGTGGTGTACCTTCACGCGGCTTGCAAGTGAGCGCCGTCCGAATCGATGAGAAAGAACTCACGAGAATCCAGCTGGATCCGTTGGATCATAAGGTGGATACGGGGCCGCGAACATATCGTGGTCAAATGCAACACGTTGAGCACGAATCTCTAAGCGCAGATGTCGACGTTGCTGCGGAGTGATCCGGGCCGGCTACTGCCGGCTATGTATCCAACCGCAGTTCCTTTATATCCGAGAATACCTCCAAAGCGTCTAACTTATCCAAGGATTCCATGATCGCCGCAATGATACTTATTCACTACGCCCACGAATTGCTGTAGCGTCTTCCCTTTCTCAATGGCGAAACCCTCCGCCGGAACGATTGACTTCTCCTTCGACGGCGAGACCTTCCAAACTGCTTATAAAGTCTTTGGGGACTTGAAGTCGAAGACACGTCCCCTCTTGGTGCTCCACGGTGGGCCCGGGATCCCACACCAGTATCTCCTCTCCTTCGCCGAGCTCGAGTCCTGCGGCATTCCCGTCATATTCTACGACCAAGTTGGATGTGGTTTATCTACCCATCTCCCAGACAAGCCCAAGGCGTTCTGGACAGCGGAGCTCTTCATGAAGGAGCTCGACAATGTCCTCGCATTTTTCAAGATCGGTCACGACTTTGATTTGGCGGGCCACTCGTGGGGAGGTATGCTTGGGGCCAATTATGTCGTCAGCCGTAACCCGCCTGGCCTCAAGCGCCTCATCCTCGCCGATGCGCCAGCGTCGATGGAGCTATGGTCCGTCGGAACAAACAAATTGTTGGAGGGATTTCCCGAGGACTTCCGCGTTATGCTCAAAAAACACGAGAGCGCTCGCACAATGGACAGCGAAGAATATCAAATGGGCATACAGAAGTTCAACGAGAGGCATTTGTGCAGGCTTCAGCCCTGGCCGAGTGATCTTGTAAATGCGTTCGAGGCACTCGAGGCCGACCCAACTGTCTACTCCACCATGTAATTGATCTGTTATTTTTTTCCCCATCGCACTGACGATTGCTCCAAATTTCAGGATTGGACCGTCAGAATTTAGCATTACGGGGACCATGCGCACTTGGACGATCGTCGATGATCTTCACAAAATATCCGTCCCGACTCTTCTCATTAACGGGAGGTACGACGATGCCCAGGATGTTGGGGTTGTTCCATTTTTCAACCGAGTTCCACAAGTCAAGTGGGTTCAATTCGCAGAAAGCAGTCATATGCCGTTCTTCGAGGAGAAGGACCGTTTCTTCGAGATCGTTGGAGACTTTTTGGCCAACGCGTAGATATGTATCTCCTATGATGAGTGAAATTCGTTCTTTGAATATTAACGCAAATGGCTGTTCGTCCCGGGCCTATTTTCCCCAAAGGGAGATCAATATTATGCGGAAACGGTACAATTGTTTGTCGTGTTCACCCCCACCGAATTATTCCTTGCGGACGCTCGCCCAGCGCCCAGTACCTGGCTGCGGTCTTTTCGTGAATGCCGCATGCGGGTTGAGAACCTCCAAGAACTTGAACGTTGAGGCGGCGAATTAGAAATCCAGGAGACTTGTGAGTACAAGCGAGTTGACGTGGTTCTGTTTTTGTGAATTGGACTACGGTAGGCGGGATGGTCGAGGTTGAATTTGGCATTTCGACGTTTTGACATCGGCATTCCGTTGCCGTGACCTCGGGTAACACCTCTATGACTGTGGCCAAATAAGGGGAGGAAATGGTCCAGAGAGCATTGCTAGAGCTCTGAGAGCCACCTAACAACTGTGGAATATCTCAAACTGTCCTAATTCACAAGCTATCCAAATCCCGCCAGTGCCCCTGTCCTATTTCGGAAGTGCGCTGACTTCACTTTTGCACCTTTACTACGACCATGCCGTCCCTCCCAGTATTCACGCGATTACTTAACCACGTAACCTCTGGAACAGCACAAATCTGGGCCCACACCAGACGAAATTCTTTGCAAAGATCCCCAGATCCAATATTCCTCTGCCAAACTCGGGCAACTAATTTCATTTGAGCCTTCTTGGGCATAGTTGTATGTATTCTCCCTAATAGCCAAAATTTGTTCAAATTAAGTGTGTATCGGTGCTCTTCATGCAGAAATCGCGGTGCTTCCAAAATAGGACAGGGGCATTGATGGGAAACTTGATGCCTATATTGTGGTCGACTGCGCTGCTTAAAAAATATAAACTCAACAGAAATGTATTCCGACCATAGAGGTGGTGCGATTTATGTTCCAAGACAATCTTGAAATTTGAGCTGAGATGAAATTTCGCGAAGTTCAAAACAGCCTCGGCAACTTCCGTTCTCCGCTTCGCTGTCAGTTTTTGATCGAGTGGAATCAAAACCCAGGATCGGTGCTGCGCTGGGTTGAGCCTACCCTTGGACAACTACTCCAGGTGGTTTCACGCCATCTATTCAAGTTATGAATCACCTTTGAGTGCGACCAGCGAAGCTCAATTCAGATAGGGGTTGATCAGTTCCATGAATCACGGCAACGGAATGCCGATGTCAAAACGTCGAAATGCCAAATTCAACCTCGACCATCCCGCCTACCGTAATTGGACGACCTGGATTTTAGAAATGGATCCTTCAATCTGGATCGTTCCACGGAGACCTGCATTGCGCGCAAAATAATGTACCATTGGGGAAAAGTTAGAAAACCGAGAAAAAGACATTGAAACTGGTTGGTTGGGTCGGGATGCATGAAACCTGAAAAAAAAGTTGATTGCAGACAGCGACAATGAACTCACATGAAGTAAAAAATTTGGTTAGCCTGGATTGCCGTATTAGACACCCAATTTGAACGTAACGATGTCAGAGAGACCCTGGACCGTCGGTATGATCACCGAGGACGTTGAAAAAGTGGTAATACAGAAAACAGAACGACAGAGTTTTATAGCGTCGAAAGCAAAGCAAAACCAACACTACATCTCATCTGGAAATTCGTCCTGCCCAACCACATCTGCGCCAGGAAGGAGCCAGCGAAAGGTAATACTCAACCGCACCCCGCGCTGGACAATTTTTTGCGCGTCTGCATCACCAACGAGATCGGTGGTTCTGTTCTCGATGCCGTGCGTCCACGCATAACGTGCATCCCCGGAGAGCACGATCACACTCCGCTCTGGGAGAAAAAGCCGCAATGGAGAGGCGTCGTCGGCCGCTTTGTCGACGCGCGCAAACTCCATGACGCAGCTGCTCCCGAGGCTAACGCCCACTATCCCGTCGCCAAAGCGGCGTAGTAAATCAACGTGAGGGATGATGCCCTCGCCCGGGTGATAGAGGTTCAGGATAGCCTGTCGGGCGCGCGTCGGATTAGGAGAGAAAAGAAGGGCGTGAATTTCGGTGGGAAGGGAGGGCTCCAGTAGCGAAGACACGGCGGAGAGCAAGGTTATCAAAGCGGGCGGCAAACCGCTCATAGGCGCAGCGGCATCGGAGGAGGAAGCAACACCGAAGAGCATGATTTGATTCACTCCCGGCTGGTTGAAGTAATTGTCCAGGCAAAAATGGGTCACCTCGTCGGCCAGTTGCAACGGTAAAAGCAACGAGGGAGTAAAAAATAACCCAGGTATCGCAGGTGCATGCAACATAGCGGCCGCTGAGCTAGGTAAAGCAGGCAAAACCTCGTCGAACAAGGAGTTGGGGGAATCCTCAGCTTCCAGTTCAGCATGGCAAGGATCCACTTCTGTGGCAATTTCTAGTCTTTTCCGCAGACCGCTCTGGAAAGTGTTTCCGAACCGGAGGTCTGCGGATAGCAGCCCATCCCCTCGAGACGATGAGTGCAGCATTCGAATCGGATTGATGGGCAATCACACCGGAGATAGCCGTCGCTCACTTTACAGCCACAAGAACGTGTTCTCGGTTATACATATCGCCGACCCGGAATGTCATCCCGAAGAGCGACGATATTTATCTTTCCAAGGGAGAAAGTCTGAGTAACGAGCGTCTCAGCTACCTTTCACCTTCCGAAAAATGCCAATCTCCGGAAATGTCGACCCCGCCATGAAGGCGTTCTTCTCTGACATCCCCAAAATATTTGGACTGGATCGTTTCGAGAAGCCCAGTTTTGGCGACTCCATAGCGCGCGGATTGGTGGTAACAAGCGCTTCAGTTGAGAACAAGGCGGAGGAGCCTCTCAAGCAGGAGGGAAGAGTCGTCTGCGAGGTCACTGTAACGGAGGGTGCGTGTACGCCCTCAATTCTGGGTTTCGGTCAGCGGCAAAGTATTTCCAGACATGCTTAACGGCGGCGGAAATATCCACGGAGGATGTTCGGCATTCCTCGTTGACCTGTGCGTTCAGCTTGTTTGTACTCTACTGGAAACGCGCTGAATTCTTCGTAGTTGCTCCACGTTAAGCATAATAGCTCTCACCTCGAACACATATCACGTCTCCCAATCACTGAATATTGTGTACCACTCTCCGGCCACACTGTGAGTCAAATAAATCAAATACGCTCCTGGACCGGTTTCTGAATCCCATATTTAATAGTGGTGAAAAGCTCCGCATCGTGAATACCACTATGACTGTCGGTGCTCGGGCGTTGTCCGCTAGAACTGAGGCACGCGTTAGAATCGTCCTCTTCGAGTCTACGCTCACAGATTAGGCCTTCACAGATCTGGAACGCTACCAAGCACCGTTTGGTTGCGTCTGGGGTGCATATCAAGATGCAGCCCTCTAAAGCCAAGCTATGACACGATACTCTTACACTTGCTTCGTAATTTCTTTACTCTATTTATCTTTTACATTTATACAGTCTTTCTGTTGCCCCTAGAATTTGACTAGAGGTAAGCGTTGAACACTCGGAATGCATAGAACAAAACTGATTTAATCTGAAAGCTTGAATATACTACCTGCGGTGAACTAGTAAACCTTCCCAGAGGGACCCACGGGACTCGAAGCTTCAAAGACACATTCATCTTTGTGACAAGACGTCAAAGCTCTCAAAGCTCGCGGCAGGTGAAGGAAAGCACTCACCGCATTTCGAGGCAAGCTCGACACGAGGATCCGGTACAAAGGAAGGCGCGGGAAAATCGCAACGGCGAGAGTGACTCGCCTCACTTCGCTTTAGCTCACGGCCACGACCTTCGAACCCCGCGTCTTCCTCGTTCCTTTTCGCCCACGCTACAGCATACCCTTTGTATCTTGCGTTAGGCGTTAGTGCGTGGTTGAGTTGGGTTTTCGCTCCGCGCGCTTTCCCATTCTCTCTGTGTCCTTCGCGCAGCCATGCATTCAGAGGAGCTGCGTCCCGACGCGTCGTATTTTCCGTATTCAGCTCAGCCGCCATCTCTTGCCTCACACCTACGCAACTAGGAATTCACGGGTTCCTTAGTTCCGTGGTCCGCGTACCGCACACCATACAGCATTTATTCGGCTGTCTACAATTGAAATTTTCAGTGCACACGACCGCGTTCCTCAAGCGTTCCTCTTTGGGACTCGGGATATTGATCCGATTTGATGATGTCGCCATTCCGTCCATCATGCGTCGACAATCATACGTAAATAGAGCGATGTTTCCCAGGACCTCTCTTGCCTTCTACCTCATCGGGAACGAAATGTCAATTTTTTATCGACAATATAGCGGAGAAGCAGACCTTCCTTACATTATGGACCTGGTTCAATCCGAGCTCAGTGAGCCCTATGTGATTTACACATTCCGATATTTCCTCCACCAGTGGTAAGTGCAAGCAATCGTATCATCTGCCTTTCTGAGCGCGATAACAGGCCACATCTCTCCTTCCTCGTGCGCCCTATCCCCCGCTTCACTTCCCCAATCTTAATTTCGTACAGGCTTACCCGAGCGACCCCGCCAGCTCAACTCCGATAGGCGTAATTGTGTGCAAGCAGAGCATGCATCGTGAGACGGCGAATCGGGGGTACATCGCCATGCTCAGTGTGAGCAAGAACTGGCGGAAGCGCGGCATAGGTTAGCACCTCTCCCGCTTACCTTCGCTATCCTCACCGTTGTCTTATAGATATGAAAAAACACCTTTGGTGCGATTTCTTTTTTTCCCCTTTATTCTAGCTAGCACACTCGTGAAGAACTCCCTCGACGCGATGAAGGAGGATGGGGTTGAAGAGGTATGTTATTCGTTCCTATTCCGATCGCAGCGTTTTAAAAAATCGCGCTAGATAGTCCTTGAGACCGAATACGACAACAGCGCGGCGCTGTCGCTGTACGAGTCGCTCGGCTTCATTCGCGAGAAGCGTCTCTATCGATTCTACCTCAATGGCAAGGACGCCTTCCGCCTCGTTCTCTCTGTCCCCCCGACATACTCGGACGACGGGTCAGACACGACTGGATCTTCGTCCGATGGCGTCACTAGCACGTCCCGCGGCCGTGGCCGTCGCAGTACGTATCGCACCATAAGCGCCTCCCACGACTCTGATGATGAGGAGTCTTCTCGCTGAGAATGGTTCCTCGTCATGTGTAACTTCTTTTCTTTCTTAGTTTCTATCCATGGCTGTTGTTATTGTGCTGTACTACTCTTCCTGTGTCTCGTTAGTATCGAATTAATCCACCACTCCTCCTTCGTCGAGCCATGAGATAGAAAGCGATTGCACGAAACTTGATCACTCTGATGCTAGAATGTCTTGGGCCTTGCTGCTGGCGCTGTCCTCAAGCGACCAAAGTCGAACCGAATCCATGACAGCGTTGGAACCTCTGACTTGAAGTCCCTTCGCTCGTCAGGACCCCAAGAGATGAGCTCCCCGGATCGTTCATTGGACATCCCAGTGAAGCAGTACTTCGCTGCAAAATCTAGAGCCTCAGGCTTCCTTTCAAGCTCCTTATGACCCGAAGGTCGCCCTCCTTCTCAAGGGACTATAACGTTTTTTAGACAGTATGAATTCACCTTCGAAGGAAACACTCACTTCAGTTCTTTCACAGACTTCAAGTCTACGCTGGTGCTCCTAAATCAGCTTGTTGCTGAGGGCGATTATAACGTCGCTCTGGCGGGGCGCTTGTGCAATTGTTGGGCGTCATCGCAGTCCGAGTCCAACGAAATCGTTAGCTGCGACCTTTGCGCGCAGTAATACGCGCAGCCGTCCATCTGTAAGGCAATGCCGAGCAGCACATTTGCACATCGCTTCTGGCCGTCGCGCGATGCCAAATGCGCGGTCCTCCCCTCGAAGGCACCGTGCCCAGGCTTTCCTGGATCTGGCAGTGGATGTGGCTCAGGCTGTGCGTATCATGTCCTCGGAATTCCCGATTCCGCTCATCAAAGCTCCAGGTTCTGGAGAAAGGGTCCCTGCCGAGCGCCGACGATACATCGCGTGCGCGGCGGCTTATTATCTGACTCTCCGAAGTGCGTAACCAGTCGTGGCAACTTAGGCCTCGCTTTTCATCTCCATCGTCACTGACCACGGCGGGCGTCCGACGTTCTCTAGCGGTATTGGCGACATCTATCGTGCATCTTAAAACAGGACTACGGTCGCTTTCAAGCGCATCGGGGCCTTCCAGCCCGGCGCCGCGGCAGACTCCCCACGAAGTCGTTCGATAACATCGCGTGCTCATTTGGCAGACACTGCGGCACGAGTGTGTGCCCCCTCTCATCGGAATCAACCGCGAAAGCTTCTCGTTTTGTATGGTGTCGCCGTGGATGCAGCATGACATCTCAGCGAGCACAGACGTCGACAAAATGCGCCTATCAATTCCAATGCAGCGCCAGCCTCATGCCACCGCAGCTCCTCCAAATAGCTGATGGTCTAGCCTATTTGCACTCCATGAGAATCGTCCACGGCGACCTACGCGGGGCGAATACGTCTCGGACGACTGGAATGCCTGCCTAGCGAACATTGGGTCAACAGGCGTCATCGAAGACACCGCCTCGACCACCGCCGCGGCGCGCTCACGTCTACCGTCGGCCACACTGGGAGCCTGCGAGCGGAGCTGATAAATCCGATGTTCTTCGGCTGCGATCGATTTGTGCGCACGAGGACGAGCGTTGTGTACGCGTTTGCGTGTGTCTGTCTGGAGCCGGGTACGTACATCGGGCATGCTTGGTGGGCAGTCGTGTGGAACGATTTTATTCAGCTACATACAGGAAGTCCACCGTCCGACGTCTTGCCGGACGGGGCGGCCATACTGAAGGTGGTTGTTGGCGCTGAATTCCAATCGCAAAGTACAAAATACAACCATTCAAATGGCATCCGGAATATTGATCAAATATCACGCTTGTTAACAATATCAACAGCGTAGCGGTTGCTGAGCTCGCCAATTAGAACCTCGTCTAGTCCTGCGAAAAGCTGCTTGAGCTCGCTGTCCTCGAGGACCTAGTGGAAATTTGAGGACCAGCGGAAAAGAATTGAATAGCAGGAGATACCTCGATCATGAGATCCAAGTTCTGCATCCTGATCAGCGCGAAATCGAGAATACGATGGAACTGAGCTTACAGATTGGAGAATCGCAACGGCAACCGATTCGACCGGCGCTTGTGCGTTGACTTCCAACGCTGCATTCTGCACGCACTGAAGTTTCGACGTTATGCCGCGTATCGCATGTGTCCGAAAGGCAAGCGCACCAGTGTGTGTTTCATGAGATTCTTTTGCATAACGGGCAGCGCAACGATATCGTTCGTGGTCTGCGTTATTTTTTGAGCCCATTGCCTGTTGGATGAATGGGGTGGGGCCTTGAGGATGGCTATCCAGGTGCCGGACACATCCGTCGAAAGGGTATCGACCCGGACAGACTCGTCTACAGAAACCATACAGGCCTCAACGAATTCCTGGGCTCCCGACATCGATTTGATCACCGCTGCGTCGTTGAGAAACTGACCGGGCATTACTGAACCATGCTGTCCCGAGAAACCGAAACACACCTGCGCGTAATCGTTCGCGCTCTGAAGATGCGAACAGAGACGATCCGTATAAATCTTGAAAACCGAGTAAATATATGTACCTTGCATTGCACTTTCACTAAGATGGTGGGTCGCGGTTGAGGAGATCCTAGGGCCTTGAAATAACTGTCAAAGCGATCATTCGGAATCATCTAATCGACCAGAGTGAGAACACAACACACAGTGAATGATGTTCAGTGAGCACGCACAAGGTCATATTTGAGGATCTTCTGCTGCGCAATGGGGAGCGCAAGCTGGACGTCTGCGAGCACATCCATCTGGGCGGCAAATTCGTCGACCGATAGATCAGAGGGCACCGGATGGAACCAGAGGGCTGTGAAGCGATCCTGCGTAGCGGAGACAGACATGGATGTCGAATACAGACAAAGGGAGGCGTCATCGTTGCGTAGAGAGTATCGCGATTATATACTGGCCGTTCAGCATGTGCAGGGATGGCAATCGAGAACCGCACTACGCTCACAGATAGTCCGCGAGAAAAATTGGCTCATACAGGTAGACGGTAGTTGTAAGCAGGTCAATTTGCAGTCGGTTCCCATGTACATAGAGCGTATCTTGAGTCTAACTGGACCTATTTACGCATTCACCAGCGAGCAGATTGGCCGCCGCCAGATGGGAGACAGTAGGAAGAGTGGTACAAAACGGTCCTTAGACCTCCGGTTGAACCCAGAACTAGTATAAAGCCACGCTGGAAGGCTGACAGGATCAGCGAACAAGGGCCAGTTTCACCAGCTTTTACCGTGGTATCGAGATGAGTGAATGAAGCAGAAGTGAGATTTCCATAGCCCGGCAGCACATGAGCGCCAGTCCAACAAGGTTAACCTGCACCATTCCAGAGCGCAGAATCGGGGATTTGCGACAATGTGCCAAGCCTCCAGGTTGTTTTGGGAGTCGAGCATGAGGAGCCCCTCCGTAACTCCGTTTGTTATCGGAGGATACTCGTAAGGATAGAAAGGCAAGTGCGGTGTGTAAAGGAAGGAAGATGAGACGCCTACTAGATGCCGAGCATTTTCCTAGGTACCACAATGGAAGTTCGGCATGGCGTATTGTTGGGAAGGAGGTAGTGTCATATATAGCGTTTGCTCTTCCGATGGGGTTCAGGTGTGCAGTGTCAGTGCCGAGTTGAACTACACTTTCGACGCGGCTCGTAAAATATCGGTGGGCGAAGGGATGAAGGCGACATAGGTTTTCAAAGATCGCGCCACTGAATGTCCGCGTACAGTCTGCGAAAAGAGGAGTCTGTGAGTGAAACCGCGGAGTAAAAAGCAGAGGCGAAATTTTCCGCGGCGGGTTTCTGTTCAAGGTAAACTTTAACGTGGGAGTGCGGTGGTATTACAGTTCTCTTCTGGAGCAGGTCGCAGGAGTTGAGGTAGGTAGGTAGGTAGGTAGGTAGAATTACACGGCACGGTCCCGCTCAGGAACGCCGGGTTCCGGGAAGTATCCAGACGTACACGCTATTTACGCCCTCGTCCCCGGGCCCTTCTAAGTCCTTCCAGCCGAGCTCACGGTCGACGTAGATACGTGCCGCGGTAGAACTAGTCAAACCTAGAAAAGCAGAAATGGGTTAGCACATTAACACAGGATACAAGCCTCACTCAATCCTCCCCACGAAAGACTGGAACCTCGTAGAACAACTCGAGGACCTCATACGCAAACTTTGCAACGAGTGCAATCGTCGATCTCGGATAAATGATGGCCTTGAGGAACTCTGTGTTTGAGAGCTCGGCCATCTGACTACGCAGCTGGGGTAGGTCTGTGAAAAGTTTTCCGAGGAACACTGCGCGCATGTTAACTAGCTTGTCCGAGGACTCGCAAGTTATTAGGAGAATATGCAAACTCCGAGGTTGTGGAGGCTTGAAAGAAGCCTATTTTTTTGGTTCAGGCGGCAGCCGTGCAGCCGGAAAGCCTATATGGCCAACTCGCATGCTGGCCTAGTCTGATAGTAAACACGGTGCGCTTGTTGACAGCCCGTCAAATTACGTAAAAGAGTGGCTGTGCTGTCTGGTGCTCTTTCCTTCGTAGTGCAAGCAATACAGCCTGAATATATTGCAAAATATTTTGGCAGGTTCTTGAGGTAAAACGGATGTTATCCCTCAGCAAGAGTTAAGCTTTTAAACCCTCCAATCCTTTGAACCAGGATCAACCAGAAAATGCTTAGCTAATACCACGTTCAGAAACTCACGCTGTATCATCGAAACAACCACACCTCTCGCTTCATTTTGTGAGAAGATTGGGTTTATTGGAAGCCCTTCTACGTGCTCAAATATTCTCAGAATTATATCACCTAAAGGCTTCTCAGAACAAGGCCGCAAAAAATTGATCGGTCGGCCAACAAGATGGTCGTGTTTACTAACAGACCATATACAGATACATCTTGATCGTCATCTGTATATCGGTTCTGTCACAGAGACTAATGCTGGCCTGTGGCCAGGAGAAAGAAAGATGGATAGTCCACTTGAAAACGTCGGAGATAGTCGGCGGCTAGCTCCGGCACGGCTAGTTCCGTCGCATGGTTGATGGCGATAGGTGGGTGAGCAAGAGCGAAGGCTGCCAAGTGGCGTGAAAATGTAGGAAATGAAATGAAAAAGTAAATGCGAGTAAAGGAATGATGTGTGTATGATAAGATAAAGAAAGGCGGCACCGTTACAAAAAAGGTTTAAACATAAGTAATTCAACTTGAACTTGAGTCGGTGGAGGAATCCGGCTTCAGGATACGGCAAAGGCTAGGATTGTATACATGAATATTTGAAAACTAGAGTGTTGACATAAGGCTCCAATTGCAGTTGAGGTGTGTTGAGAAACGTCAACCCTGTGTTCTGCTTCGAAGGTACCTTAGTTGGATTTCAAACCGTGGTCTTGTGCACGTATTGACATCCAGCTCAGGAATGCTCGATACGCTAATGGACTGGAAAAGAATATAGAGATCAATGGATTAGATTCGACATAAAACAAAATCGGGCGGGGCGAACGAGAAACAACGAGAACGAAAAAACTATTTCGGATCTAGACGGTGACTGGTGCGGAGGGTGCCGCAATGGTTACTGTGTCCCAGGGTGCATTGGGGTAGGTAGCCTCCGCGACAACAGCGGGCCACGCCGAGTCATCGAACTCAGGTTGCTCCCATCCAGTAGGGATTGCACTTTTAGTCGACTTCCACCCGGCGTCCGACAGTATGAACGCTCCAGCTGTGCAATTAACCCGCCCGGACGGCACCATATTGATCTCCATCGCCACAAGCACTCCTGCGACACTCGAAGCAGTGTTCGTGGCGAGCACTGCGAGAACGACCTCCGTGGGCGCGGACGCAAAGTTGACAGTGTACTTCTGCGCAGTCTTCGGGCTGGTCCCCGACCCGATGGTCACTCCATTGACGTACAGTGTGTACTCGTTGTCTGCGGTAATGATGATCGTAGCGACGCCTGGCACCTGCCCCGGCGCGGGCGTGAAGGTTCGGCGGAAAGCGCGCGAGCCAACGGGGAGTTTTCCGCTCGCAGGGACAACATCAGTCCAGATCCACTGCGTGCGCGCTAGGTCGAGAACCGGCGGGTCAGCGGGGATGTACACGGGTACATCGGCCCATGCGCCGACACCGTAGCTCCCGACAACTGTGGCTACGGGCCAGGTGGTATCGTCGAATGATGGCTGCTCAAACCCGAGCGGGATCCCAGTCTTCATGCGCCAGGAGCTGTCGGTAACGATTGTGTCTGTGGTGCCGTCGGAATATGTGACGAGGATAGTCACGATGAAACCTCCATCGTCGGCGCCGCCCGTAGTAGTGGACGCATTGACAGCAAATACGTTATAACTGGGAAGTAGGTCGACGCATAGGCGGTGCGCAAAACGCGGACGAGGAGAAGGGGTATTGCCAGATCCAATGTAAACCCCGTTCACATAAAAGTCTAGGCTGTTGCGGACGGTGTAAATAATCTCTGCCGCGATGAGCGCCTTTCCCACAGGCGGCGTGAAATCCTTGCGGAACCCAACGAACGTGTTGGCCGTGGCCGTGGCGGAATTCCAGATCCATTTGGAGGCCGTAAAATCAAGTGAAGAAGTGACGGCTGGAGCGAGGCTGGAGGTGGTCACATTTTCTGCAAAAATTGGTGAGATAAGTTGTTTGGCGGAGGATACACATATTCAAAACATACCGGCGGTGGTGACCGACGTAAGCGAGTAAATACCGAACAGCAAGGAGCACAGAGCGAGCGCACTGGATAAAACGGTGAGTGGAGTTTATGAGGGAGGACTGGTTCTCACAGAAGGGAGCCATTGGAGTGGTTGTGGGGAACCACGTTCAACAGTTTCGTTTTTATGGATGGGCGTCTAAACAGTGGAGTTAAGCGCTTGCGGAGCTTTGAGGTCGGTCGCGAATACTCGAACAGATGTGAGAACTGCCGCCATGAACGGGGCATTCCGACCATCCCACTACACAGAATACTGGCATATTGAACAGCAGGCGCTAGGATTTAAGCGTTCGCGGAGCCTACTCCGAACGGACGCCAGAACCGCCGTCATGGACGCTTCATTCCGACCGTCCGAGTACACAGTACTGGCACATATTGAACAGCGTGCCGAGGGATTCTGTGAGGTTGCAACATATTTGAGTATGGGATGACCATTCGAGCTATCCAGAAAGTAGTTGATACGTTTTTCCTTGAACAGCGCGCGCGAGCTTACTTGAGGATTCTGTGGAGTTGCGACATATTGAATATGCGATGACCATTCGAGCTATCCAAAGTCCAGGACCATATACTGCGCGTGTTTGTTTTATGGGAGACCCAAGGTGAAGTGGTGCTCGCGCGTTCAACTCCACTGCGATGACCCGGCGGTACAGACTAGGTATGCAGACGAATTTCGCGAGAGCAGCGAGATGGGTATCGAGTTTCCGAGGAAAGAGGAAGAACATTGCGTTCAATGGCAGTTCCGCCGACACAGGGACATCAAGTCTGCAGCGCCGAGGGTGCATCTGGCGCTAGAATCGATTCAGATGTCAGAAAATCATTCTACCAGCGCCGCGGGCGACCGACCATTCGTCCGTGACTCATTTCAAAAGGCCACATTTTGAAAGGATGAATGCATGAATGCTCGACAAAGAACAACATGCCCAACTCGCATGCTGGTCAGGAGAAAGGAAGAAAAATGGTGGTGGTCAACTTGAAAGTGTCGCATCAGAGCTGTCGGAGATAGTCGGCGGCACATCAGCAAAACACGATTTTCACTGTAGTTGCTGTAGTTTCGCGTAGTTTCGGCCCTATTACGTAGTGTTATGTAGTACTCCGTAGTTTGGGCATATTACGTAGTGGCCTGTAGTTTGGCTGTTACTATGTAGTTGGCCTGTAGTTTGGCCGTTACTACGTAGTTGGCCTGTAGTCGGGGCCATACTTCGTAGTTCACTGTAGTTGTAGGCAATAAAAAAAGAAAGAAAAAATATAAAAGTATTTTAAAAATTTGACCTCCCGTTATTCCGGTAGAAGAAGAATTACTTGGAGGGAAGTTGGCGAGAGGCCATAGCAGGTCAATTCCGAGTTGGATATTATTTGGTGTGTTGCCGATCTAGGATCCCATGTGGTGGTGTGGGTTCCTTGGCCTTATATGTGCAGACTGGTCTAGTAGTATTTTGCCCTTCTTATAAACTCTACATTATCACGGGGTCGTCGGTTCGATCCACGCAGATAACATTAATTAAATTCATGTTGTATGTTAGTAAGGTCAGTAGTAGCAGTAACCTGGGATATTGTAAGTCAAGGTTAGTGGAGTCAGTACTTTCTGATATAAAGTGAAATTGAAGTAAGAACAATATTATTTTCATTGGAGAACTGACCAACTACAGTGAAATACAGGCCAACTACGGAGCACTACGTGGGCTGCCTGGAACTACACAGCACTACGTAAATGGCACCCTTGACTACAGCTACTACAGGCACTACAGACGCTACAGGTCACTATGTAGAGGTACGTAGTTGGATCAGGTTTTGCTGATGTAGTTCCGGCACATGGTTGTTCAACTCGCCAAAATTCGAGTTGAGCTGGCGGAATTCTCTCGTATTTGCTCTCGTATATGGCAGGGCAGACACTACAAACAGTATTGAACTCGTACTTCGCTTGTGTGTATCGCACAGTACTAGCGAGCGAGTGTGATGGTAGAGGCTACTTACCGTTAGGGCTGCACGCTGTGCCCGTCGTGCCGGTTCTACGGGTCCCGTACGACGGGTAGCCGACCCGTTCCGTCGGGGGTTTGAGAAAATTTTCGACGGGACGGCAACGGGACGGGTTTTCAAGACGACGGCCGTCGAAATCACGGCCGTCGACGGAGGGTGATGGGTGACGGGTTTTCGCACAATAAACCGATGAATTTCACATATTTGGGTGCTAGATAGTGGCTAGATGACCTGACATTGACCCTCTACCGTGATTTGTATGGATATGCGTCACTCACGATGGCATTCCTACTCCTCAAGCGAACCCACATCTTGATAACATATCTTTACCTGCATTCTATTCACCACATTTTTTTGTCAGAAGGCAGTTCGACGAGGGGTGACGAGAAGGTAGAAGCACCTACCCATCTTAGCAAGGTCTTATCTATCTCACAATCAAGTGCAGGACCACTCGCTCATGCTTTTGAAGGTGTTTATCAGCGTGAATTTGCCCCAAATCTTCAACTCACCAAAAGGTATGTCGAGAAGATAAAGGATCCCATATTTTCCACTGAAAATAGGTACATTTTGCTCAGAGTTTGAACCGTCATCTTCCGTTCCCCGTCGACGGCCGTCCCGTCACCCGTCCCGTGCCGTAGACATTTGGGTAGCTCACACGACGGACCGTTCCACGACGGACCGTGCCCGTTGTACACCCGCCGAAACGACGGCCGTGCCCGTGACGGGCACGGCGTGCAGCCCTACTTACCGTAGAGTGCAAAAAAAATTAATTTCAACCATCGAAAACAGCTTCAATGTCTTCCTCATGTTTTTGTCCGCGGCTGCTCGGCGGTGTCCACTCTGGACCTGGATTTATAACCGCTCCCGCTGAATTAATCTTTTTGCATGAATTTCTAGCCAGACATTTCTTCTGTTTTGCTAGCCGAAGGATAGTTCGTGCTTGAACGGAAATATTAGCAAAATAAAGCGGGTCTAGTTGATCAGGCACCAACCTGGCATACTGCCAGAATTGCAGCTGGCAACATCCTAACGCAAGACGTGATCCTGATGCCAGAAGCTCATCCCGGAGTTCGCGGAATCTTGAACAGAAATAGAACAGCATCGAACTGAGAGAAGCAGGGCGAAAGAAATATTAAGCTGGGTGAAAGGAAAACACGATTCATTTAAGAGCACTGGCGAGGTGGTGGGAACTGATCGGTAGAGGAAACTTGGAGGAGCAAGGACGATGCAGAGATGCCAAGTTGTGTGGTGGACACTGGAAGAAAGTGGACTATGATGGCTCGGCACTTGCCGAGGTGTTCAAACTGTTGTTCGACCCATTCATATTCCACGCTTATTCGGTCCTTCCAACCAAATCAAATGGTAATTTTTCCTCGGTACAGTACTGACAACAGTGTTGATGGTGTGGCAAGACCTTATTATCCTTATTGTTTTTATTGTTTTTACGGCTTGCGACTGCCAGACGACGGCCTTGTTGCGACCTTATTGTTCTTCATCAGGAAAAAGCCAAATGGCTATGGGCTGCCACATAGACCTGCATAGACGCCATAGACGCCATGGACGCCATAGCAACGTTGCTATGGCGTCTATGAGTGTCTACACCGCCAATTGTTTGCCAGTCAAATATGAGGTGGAAAGTTCGGCTGCTTCTCACACACCGGAGATTGCCATCTTTCAGTTGAACTGATTGTTGACAAAAGCTAATTCGTTATCTAAAGTAACAATTCAGAAACCAGCGGAGCTGAAAACCAAACCAATGCTAGTTCTAGGAGTTAATACTTTCAGTACAACAGAAACTACAACTATCGGTTTTAGATGTTGGCTTCACCGAAAGATTACTTAGCAAATTTACAGTCGGACGACCTGAAAGTCAAACTGAAAGTATTTGTTTTGCTTTTGCCAGCAGTTGAACCAATGCCGGAACCAAAACTAAATGTTTTGGTTTTGATTTCAGCTCAAGCTGAAATATAAACTGAAACCATATGTTTCAGTTCAACTGAAAACCCGTACATTTAGTTTTGGTTGGACCAAAACTTGAACCGAGACTCCAAGTTTCAGTCCTCTAATCAGTTCAATTGAAACACAACTGCTACATTATATTTTGGTTGTAGTATTGGTTCGACTGCTTTCACAACTGAAACAAATGCTTTCAGTTTGATTTTCAGTTCGTTCGACTCTAAATTTGTTAAATAATGTTTTGGTGCAGCCAAAATCCAAAACCGATAGCTGGAGTTTCTGTTGTACCGAAAGTATTAACTGTTAGAACCAAAAGTGGTTTGGTTTTCAGCTCAGCTGGTTTCCGAGTCGTTACGTTAGGTAACGAATTAGCTTTTGTCAACAATCAGTTCAACTGAAAGATAGCAATCACCGGTGTGTCAGTCATTGTTCCATGTTTTCCCGATATGGTAAGCATGTCGGTCACATGTGAACAATGAGATTGACACCCAGCTGTCTTCACGCTGGCTTTCGGCCCACGATCAGCTGCCCTTTCGGTGCTCTGACATTCCAATGCTCACATAGTGTACCCGTCTTTTTTGAGCCGACAAACAGCGGTTATCACACCGGAGATTGCCATCTTTCAGTTGAACTGATTGTTGACAAAAGCTAATTCGTTATCTAAAGTAACGACTCGGGAACCAGCTAAGCTGAAAACCAAACCAATTCTAGTTTTAACAGTTAATGCTTTTGGCACAACGGAAACTACAGCTATCGGTTTTGGATTTTGGCTAAACCGAAACATTATGTAGCAAATGTAGAGTCAGACGAACTGAAAATCAAAGTGAAAGCATTTGTTTCAGTCACGAAAGCAGTTGAACCAATACTAGAACCAAAATATAATGTAGCAGTTGTGTTTCAGTTGAACCGATAAGAGGACCAAAACTTGAACCGATACTCCCAGTTTGGGTCCAACCAGAACTAAATGTTTTAGTTTTCAGTTGAACTGAAACATATGGTTTCAGTTTATATTTCAGCTTGAGCTGAAATCAAAACCAAAACATTTAGTTTTGGTTATGTTTTGGTTTTGGTATTGGTTCGACTGCTTTCACCACCAAAACAAATACTTTCAGTTTGACTTTCAGCTCGTCTGACTTTACATTTGCTAAGTAATGTTTCGGTGTAGCCAATATCTAAAACCAGTAGCTGTAGTTTCCATTGTACTGAAAGTATTAACTGTTAGAACTAGAATTGGTTTGGTTTTCAGCTCAGCTGGTTTCCAAGTCGTTACTTTGGATAATGAATTAGCTTTTGTCAACAATCAGGTCAACTGAAAGATGGCAATCTCCGGTGTGTATAGTACGCGCTTGCCAACTGACTCGTTCGATGACGTCGACCTGTATCGAAGCTGTGTAAAAGCTGACATCGGCTATCACTGCCAAACGTGTCGTCTCCCAATCGTCGGCGATTCGTCGCTGCCTCTTCCTCTTCAGCCCTCACTCACTCTCGCGGTGTGCAACTCATTCACGATAGCAGCAACACTTCACTAGGCAACACTGGGTTACATTCAGCTAACATAGTCTTCAAATCTACGGGGAGGCCGACGATTCCTCTGCGGTCGGCGAGATCCTTCTGCGACTTCTCCCACATTTCCATTGTAATCTGAGTCCAAATCCGAATCTTCCTGCGGGTGCTCTCCATTCTCGGAGTGAGAACTTTCCGAGCCGGAATCGCTGGATGTGTCTGTGGAATCTTCATCGGGGTCGACGACAATGTGCTGGAGTTTTCGTCTTTTCTGGGACCTGCCCTTGGTCCCTTTCGCCTTTGGTGGCACACGATTACCAGCTGTGCTCGCTTTCTTAGCCCTCCCTCGCTTCCGCTTTGTGCCTCTGGCGATCTCTGCTGGGATCTCGGTGTCAGATTGATCGATTTCCGGAACGGAGGCTGCGGTGGCTGCGGTGGCGGCTGCCTTAGCGGCCTTTTTCGAGGAATGGCTCCCACGAAGCTGTTCCGCAAGCTCCTTGTGCTTGGCGAGTTGCTCGTCTGCCTGGAACATAAGAACAGGGGCCCAAGCACTTCGAGGCAGATACCGTCGCAAAAGGTGAGCGTTGTGGAAGGCTGTCGTGTTTATAACATGTTCATCCAATGGCAGGTGTTCGATGAAGGTCTCGATGATGTTTGAATCGACTCGCTCTTGCTTCTTCGCCCGAGAACCCGACGCGATACAGTTTGCAGCATAACAATCGTGTTGTACGTTGATTATGAATTGAATATCCTGGCGGCAGCTCAGTAAATCTATGACTGTGAAAGCAAAGCTTACCGTAGAGGGAACTATCATAAGCGTCTGTTCTCCTTGACGGCGAGACATTTTTGGGAGGTTCCAAATTGGATGGCGTTCACCCGAAATGCGGAAAACATCAAGGAGGACGACAGATCCAGTTGCGCTAGTGAAGATGTCATTGATATGACCCAACGTTGGTGCCTTCTATCAGATCATTGGTTAATCCTGAATATCAACACAAAGTCGGACGTACTGTGATCGGACAAATAGCGTACACCCAGGACAACAGTGGACATTCATCACGAGATTTTGATACCACATTCTTGCAACGTTGCCATTTCAAATCAGTGTCGTATGAACCAAAGTTCATTGCAATTTTGGCATCTGTTTGTCGCATTGTGAACTCTGGCCGCGGCGGGGTGGGCTTGCCTTTCGTTCGTTTCAACGGTATGAGTTTTACTGAGCCTAATTTGAATTAAAATATGAGATAGAAAAACAAAATTAAGTGGTACCTTGTTCGAGCTCCGTCGGGCTTGTCCAGCCGAGCATGGATTGGAGAATTGGACGTTGTGATAGAAAGTCACGAACAGCCCAGCCCGCGCATTCCCACTGCCCTGTATCAGGACAAAACCACCAGCCCCCCGTCAGACGATGTTTCAAACCCTCCTGATGTGCAAGCTGGTGGGCAATATCCCGACTTGGTGCTAGATGATTCGAAAGAATCGAGCAGAATCGAAATATTGCGTTGAAACATTCAAAAGTGGAAACTCACTATATCCTTGGAGAGGGATAGTGATAAAACACTAATAAGGCTCGGACTCGACAGATCTTGAATCGCAGTGTATTCTGGACGTCAAGTATGTAGAAGTAATGAACAAGAAGGAAAAGTAACAAGTGACATGTGACAAGTGAGTAAAATGGCGTAGCGGGTTTACACCCTCCCCCTCCATAAAAAATCAGCCCATCAAGCAACCAGAGAGAGGAAAGGTATCAGTAAGGGTGGAGGAGTATAGTAAAAAAACTGCTCCGGGTGCATCAAAAACCCCGTAGGGAAAAGCTACCGGGCAGGCACATATGAGAAGGTGAACCGGACATGTGCTCCGAAGACCGTCCTTCAATCCTTCGTCCGTGCCAGCCAGCGGTCGAGAGCGGCGTTGTCTGCCAGTTGTCGGCCGGGAAGCCATCGGTCGCCTTCGGGACCGTATCCTGTAAAGCGTACAAGATATTGAACGCCGCGTCCGCGTCGTCGTTCGTCGATGATGTCTTCAACGAGCCATTCGTCCACGCCGTCGACTTCTATAGGCGGAGGTTCGGCTTTCGTCCTGGACGGGAATTTCTTGTCGTCGTTTTCTATATAAGGCTCGAGTTGAGAGGCATGAAAAACGGGAAAAATATTTGGCTGATTGGGGATATCCAAGGTGTAAGTCGAAAACTCAGTGTGTGTTTCCAAAATGGTATAAGGCCCGTCGGAGCGTGGCATGAATTTGGCGACACGGCCATCTTTCTTTTGTTTGAAGGTGGAGCGCCTGTTGCTTGTTGACAATTTGACGCGATCACCGATCTTGAGGATATAGTCGTCCCTACGATTTTTGTTAGCTTGTTCCGCTTGCGAAAGTTTAGCAGTGAGAAGGTTCTCTTGAGCTTCGACGACGTCGTCGGCGAGCTGCTTGATGATGTCGGCCGCCATCTTTTCTTCGGACGGTCGTGCCGCATTCGGTGCAGCTATAAGTGGAGGAATTATGCGCGGGGACCGGCCCATTCTGAGCTCGAAACCCGAAAATCCAGTTGAGGCATTCACTGTGTTCATAATGTCAAAACGGACGCGCGGTAGGGCACGCACCCAGCCCTTCTGATTACGTGAGACGTGGTATCGCAGTGCTTGGTTAACCGTCTTATTCGTGCGTTCGCTAGAACCGTCGGTTTCGGGGTGAAAAGCCGTCGACATCTTCAGCTTCACGCCTGTGAGTTTGTGCAAGGCCTTCCAGAACGTCGATATGAATAGCTTGTCGCGGTCGGAGACGATATCGAGGGGGAGGCCGTTATCGCAGTACCAGTGGTCGAAAAACAAGAGTGCGAGTTCTGGGGCGGTTAGCTTTGTCGTCGTCGGTACTATACGAACATCGGATCCGAGTCTGCATGTAAAGGTCACAATGCAGTTGTAGCCTTGGTCGGTCGGGAGAGGTCCGATGAAGTCTATTGCCACGGAGTCGCCACGTTGTTTGGGGATGGGAAGGGGATGAAGAGGTCCAGCTTTCTTCTTCGCCGTCCTGGATTTGTTGCGCTGACAATCCAGACAACCAGGTATGTACGCCTTCTCCAAATCAGAACGCATGTTCGGCCAGTAGTAAGTGTCGCGCAGCGGTTTGTACGACTTATCGAACCCGAAATGGCCCAGATTGTCGTGCGCAAGCTGGAAAAGAATTTCGCGGAGGTTGTTGACCCTGGGGATGACGAGACGATTGCCAATGAACCAAAGACCGTCCTGTTTCACAACGCCGGGCATTCCACGAGCAGCGGAGTCCAGCTTTTTGCACCAGTCGTCGTTGTTGTAGCCAGCGCGGATGGATTGCAGCAATTTTGCGTCGGTGGTTATTTTGAGCACGGAGGCTATCGGTAAGCGAGAGATGGGATCGGACTTCTTGATCGCCGTCGAGGATAGACAGCGCGCGGAAGCAAAAGGCGACGTCGGGAGCAATTTGATCACGGAAGCAATTTGGGTGTCTGTGTTTTCGTCTCCGTCCTGCAACCAAGGCGCGTCGGTCGGGTCGGGGTCAGAGGCGGGGTCGAACTCGGTACGTGAGAGAGCGTCTGCTGCTGCGTTGTCTTCACCTTTGACATAGATAATTTTACATTCATATTGCGAGAGAAACTCCATCCATCGGGCCTGTCTTCGCGACAGGTCCTTCTGGGTGTTGAAGTTCTCCAAAGTGCGATGGTCAGTGTATACGGTGAACTCGGAGCCCACCAAATCCACTCGCCAGCGTTGCAGGGCGCGGATTATAGCCAGCATTTCCTTTTCATGCACAGGGTAGTTCAATTCAGCCCCCTTGAAGGTCATCAAGTCGAAAGCGACAGGACGCGCGGTTTCCCAGGAGGGTCCCCAGGAGAGTATACCCCCAGATCGCTTGTCGCTCGCATCGCAGGTCACGAAGATTTTGTTGTCGCCCGGGTTTTCGTGATCAATTGTGGTGACGCATTCGGCACTCAAGACAATGCGTTTAATAGCGTCGAAAGCGGCTTGGTGAGTGTCCGTCCAAGGTGGGAAATTTTTATCACAATCCTTCGTCGTCAGACGTTCGAGCGATTGTGTGTGTTCCGCCAGATTCGGGAGCAGAAAGGCGAGGTACCGCACCACTCCGAGGAAGGCCCGGACTTGCGTAGAAGTCTTTGGTCGCGGCCAGTTCACGATGCGTTCGACCTTTTTGGGGTCAGCCTCGACACCTCGCGCCGAGATCCTGTGGCCCAAGAAATCGACTTCATATTGAAAAAGCCTAGTTTTTGCGGGATTGCAGTAAAGGGAGGACTTCTTCAGAGCATCGAAGACCATTCTAATGTGGGTTTCATGTTCGTCTACTGTTTCAGACCAGATAATTATATCATCCAGGTAGACGTGGCAGATTTTTCCGATTAATTCACGTAGCGCGGCCATCACCCGACGCTGTTGTACGGCCGGTGCGTTTCGCAACCCTTGTGGCATAACTAGCCACTCGTACAGGCCGAGAGGTGTGCTGACCGCGGTGAATTTCACAGAGTCCGGGTGCATTCGCGTCTGGAAAAAACTATCGGTGAAGTCGATAGTACTCCATATTTTTCCCTTGGCACAGTCTGCCAGGATGTCGTCTATGCGACGTAACGGGAATGAATCGCGTTCAGTCGCCGCGTTCAGTGGGCGAAAGTCATTCACCCAGCGCGGCAGAACTGACTTATTAGCTTTTGGGATCAGGAAGGCGGGACATGCGTGAGGCGATGAGGAGGGCCTAATACGGCCTGCGTCCAGGTGGGTCTGAATTAGGGCCTGCCAGGCCTCTTTATACTTCCGCGGACTCTGATAAGACCGCGTCTGAAATTGTACGTCTGGGTTCTTCAATTTAATTTCGCAATATACGTCGGTGGGCAACTCAGAAGTGTTCGGCATCTGCGAGAACAGCCCCGAGTAATCCGTCTTGAGTTTCTGTGCTCTATCATTGAGATCATCCCAGTGGGCCAGAATCTCTATGCGTTCGCGGACCGCGGCGATCACGTCGACAGGTCTTACCGCTTCGAAGAGGTTTTGTTCCTCCAAGGATTGCAAACGCGTTGCGCACACGGCGTTCAGCTCGCGTACCATAGATTTATGGTCGCGATTTGTTTTCTTAACTTTCTCGCGCAACTTCATGCGCGATTTGGGGGCGGATTTCGGTTCGGGCGGGTTCAGCAAATCATAGCCGCAACATTTATCGATTATCGTCCGCGACTCGTGGTCAATTACTATGTGATTTCTAGCTAACCATGGCATACCAAGAATGATGGGGGCGCAGAGGCCCGGTGCTACGAGCGCTCGTACAGTATTAGAAGTCCAAGTTTGGTCGCGGGAGATCAAAGGCAGTTTAACAAAATGGGTAAGGGAGGAAACGGGGGGAGCGTTCTCGGGAGACAATGCGAGAGAAATATCTTCAGGTACACGTAGTTTGAATTTTCGTAATGCAAGTTTGTCGACCAAATCTTCGTTTATCATCACTAAATGAGAGCCGTGGTCAATCAGCGCTCGAGTTAGAAGGGGGAGATTTGACATGGGGCCCTCAATGAGGCATTCCCAAAAGAAATGTGGTACGGAGTGGGGAGGGGCGGAGCGGGGTCTAAGAGGTTCACGAACCTGCGTACGGTTCCCCAAATCCGAGCTCATGTCGTTGTCGTCGCTCGCGTTGCTGTCGTCATCGCTGTCACTGACGACGGGGGGCATGATTGCAGCCACGGCTTTGGAAGACTGTCCAGCGCCGGACGAGGATGCTTTACCCTTCTGTGCCTTGCGAGCGTCCGCAATCACCTTCTCAGTGACGACCTGGTAGTTGTCAGCGGTCGCCGGAGAGGTGCACTCGAATGAGCGGTGACCGGCGAACGGCTTGCGGCAGCGCATACACCCTTCGTTAGCGCTGAGGAGTTCGCGCTCTTCCTCGCCGAGCTTGGGCGGGTAAGGGTTCTTCGCGCCACCCTCGGTCGACGGAGGTTTCGACGCGGTACCCTTCGCGTTCTGGTGCTTCTTGGCGTTGCGGTCTTCGTCGTCGTTCGCTTTGCGTTTCGCGTCTCTATTTTCTTTGTTGGTTTCGGCGATGAGACGACGGTGGATATCAAGTTCACGGCGGCGCTGGTCGTCGATCTTGTTGACGGCGCGAACCCAGACCTCAATGGACAGGTTATCCTTCGCCAGCAACTCCTTCATTTTGTCGTTGCGCATATAGATGTGTGACGCGTAGCGTAGTATATAGACACGGGCAAGGCCCCTTAATTTACTTATTTACTTACTTTGTTCTTGTATATGATTAGTCACTAGGATGACGTAATACATCGAATTACTTGCTGCAAACTACCATGTCCCTCAAGTGAAGCGACTAACGACGAGGGAACTACCCTATGCCCCCCTGCATGCCTGAGCATGCGTATAACTGCTCCCCGTACCTCCTAGGTCACAGGAGCCCCGACGGGGGTCATACGTCCCCTCGCCGATGGGTTACAACGGCGACGAGCGCCTGAGTCGGCGGCTCTCGCCTCCCCATCTCGCATAGTTAGCGCTCATAGCGGCTCCTATGCGAGATCCCTCCAGCCCAGCTGAAGCCCGAAGACCCCGTATCACAATGGAGCCCACCGCGAGGGCTTCAGCTGCGCTGGGATGTCCCTGTCCGTCTCCATACAACGCGCTGCCACAGAGGCGCGCAGTTGTGGGAGAAGGAAGGGACGATAGAGACCCTCACCCGCTGACTCCCTGCTTTGGGAGCAGGGAGATGGAGGGGGAGGGGATTCTGTCCCCGTCATTGCCTTCGCCGTCTTGCTGGCAATGCGGGCTAGACCGGAACCGCTAGTTCGGACCGGTCATGTGTTCTCCAGAAGAACGGTTATCTTACTCTTTCTCTTGCTGCCTCCACGTCCAAGCCCGTTTTCACGTGCGGCGATCGTCGTAGGGAGGAAGGCGCGTGGCTTCCTAGCTAGGGGCAGCCATGTGGATCAAGCGTTTGGGATGGGCTGCCGTTAGGCGCCGATGATGAAGCGAGCAAGGTAGTAGCGAGGAGACAAACCTACAAGATAAGGTACGCGATATAAAGGGTGGACCGCTGCGCATCGTCTCTCTCTAGAAGCCCATCATGAGCAAAAGAGATCCGGTGTACGACCCCGACAACCCCCACCCTACTATAGACCGCGCAGCGTCAACGCGCACTCACTCCAAAACGGTCGGCAACCAACCTTCCAATCCTGCTAGTCGCAGCGGGACTCCCCCTGTGAACCCTGCGACGTCGAGACCCAGCTCGTCTAAGTCGAAGTCGACGTTAGCGCCTAGAGAGGCTGCTCCGTCGACGACAACTTCGTCAAGTCACCGTCCTCCTCAGCAAACTCCCTCGAGCTCTGGACCGCGCCTCCCGTCTCACATGCTCGATCAAGGGCGGCGAGGCCCGCGTAGCGTTGACCCCGCTGTATCGGGGGAAACCATAGGGCGTGCGAGCGCCTCCAATGTGGCGGCTCCCAGCCCCACCCTTCAAGAGATGGCCCCTATGGCTGAGGATGGACCAGAAGCTTCTCCGGTAGGCACCCCTCCGGTGTACTCCTCGAAAACCACGCTGTCGGAGGAATCCGATATCGAGCCGAGCTCCACGGGAGAAAGGGGAGAAAGCATGACCACTGCTTTAGCCGGGCACGCCACTCGCGTCCAAGACGAGTCGCACCCCAAACGATTCTTTCAAGGAGTAGGCCGTTACATCGACTTGTATGAAGAATCACTCATGGAAGCGGTGGCGCGCTATCATGGGCACTACGATCCCTCTTCGTCCACGGAGGAGGACCCTCTACTGGAGTACGGAGCATTAGCAGGCGAAATACCTGGAGTAGACCCCGCAGCCTCCCTTGCTCTCCGTGATGCGCTTATCCGCTATACCAAGCCGCACCGGAGTTTTGACTGGACCAACTTGTCCGAGTTAATCGCAGAGGTCGGCCTGATTAATGCGGACAAAGTGGGCCTCCTGGTCTCGGGAGATGCTCTCACGCAGGGTCGTTTCTACTGCCTCAACCTGGGACATATGGCTAGAGTAGCGCATGCCGTAGTGGCTGTACAACAGATCCTTGGCGCCCTCACCGTTTTCCTCAACAAAGACCCCGCGACGAGTTTCGTACTCGATCCGGGATACGGGTTCCTACTCATGCTGGAACGCTGCCCGAGCGCGATAGATATACGATTCGCCCTCGGGTTCCTTCAGATGAGACTTCAGCGAGCGGACAAACACATCGCTTTATACCTCCGAAGCATCAAGGAAACGTTGACGAACGAGGAGTTTAGTGAGACCTGCAGCTCTGTGGACTCTACGATCTCGGAAGTGCGCCGAGAGTTCGGGACGCAAGCTCCTGGTAAAGAGCTGGCTCGCTTGATGTTAAGAAAAGATTATGCTCAGCGAGCCGCCCTCATCGACGCTCACTCCAGAGACGTAATGCTTCGGGCGTTAAACGAGCAAGCTCGCCCCCGTTACTACAAGGAGAGGGGTCGAGATGCTGTCCCTACTATCCGCGAGGAAGTGAGCGCGCCTGTCGCTGCTCCTTCTACTGTAGCTACTGCTCCCGCACCATCGACGAATAACAATTCCTGGGGTGTCCGCTTCGCACCAGCCTCTCCGTCCAGGATATCGGCTGTGGGCTCACTGCCAGGGCAAGGAACTATACACGACACTCTTAGCGTCACTAGCTCCTCTGCCAGGGCTGGGGGGCCATTGGTGACACGGGAACATCAAAACTTACCGGGCACAATACCCTCCGCTCTGGTTAACGCTACCGCGGCATTCGAGCCCACCTCCCTGGTGATACCACCCCCACAGTCCTGGACGAGCTACAATTATAGGACGACTGGGACTCTTCCCGCGGTTAGTCTAGCGGACACTGCTGCACCGAGCACCGCTGCTCCTCCGAGCAACAGCGGCGTAGGCCAACCCCCGAGTAACAGCCCTCCGCCCCCTCCCAGATGGGTAGGCCGTATGCCCTTCCTTACAGGTGGCCAGCCAGGAGGAAACGGCGGCGGAGGCAACGGGGATGGCGGAGGCAACGGTGGCGGAGGCAATGGTGGCGGCGGAAGTGGTGGAAACGGAGGAGGAGGTGGCGGCGGCGGGGAAGGAGGGCCCGGAGCCATAGCGGCTGCACCAGGATCTGATCCTGCGAGCGCCATAGACCAGTGGCAACTCAACTACAAGCTCAACGTTGCCGTAGTCCCAGAATGGGACGGGAAAGACGGGACTCTGATCAAATACGTGATCGACATGTCTTGTCTGGCCTTGCTCAGCCCGCGAATGGTACGCGACATAGCCCACATGGCTCCGTCTAAATTCACGGACCGAGCTCAACGCTGGTGGATTACTCTGCCCATCGCCCGCCGCCTCTTCTATTGCCAGGATTGGGATCATCTCTTGGACGCTATCCGTCGTCAATTCCTGACAGCGCAATGGTTGCTGGATCGCACCCGTGACTTCGAAGAAATGAGGTTCCGGCAGAAGGGCGAAGAGACGGAGGAACCGCTGGATTTCTTCCAACGACGAGCTCAGTCTCACGCGTTCATCTTCGCCGATGTTGAAGACGGACCCTCTACGGTTGCTAGGATCCTACGCACTCAACCGGTGGAATGGACTAAGGACGTCAATGAGCGAGCATGCCCCGACATCGATTCTCTACTCACCTATGCCCAGCACAACCGAGCCAGTCTGCTATCTACTTGGCTGGTCGCTAATAAGGTCGACACTATACTAGCGGGTTCGAGCGCGTCTACCGCGTCTCCCCGTCGTCGATTCGGAAGAGTCAATACAGCCGGCCATAAGGCAGAGGACGTCTCGGAGGAATCGGAGTCGGAAGAAGAAAGCGAGAAGAAGGCTGCACTGAACGTCGACCGCCGTCGCAATAAAACTGCGGCTAACCCCAGTCCTAAAGTACCATGGCCGGGGGAAAAGACGATAGACGGCTACGAATTCAAACGCGATGACTCCGTGTCGAGCTTACGTCCACCGACGAACGGGGATTGCTATATCTGCACCAGCCCCAAGCACTTGGCAAGAGATTGTCCCCATTTCAATCGCTGGGATGCTCTGCGACGAGCTCACTTAATTCTAGTAGACGTCGAGCCGGAGGTAGAGGAACGAGACCTTCGCGAGTACATAGCTATGCACGTTGAATCCAAGCCCGCTTCCAGCTACTCGAGTGATTCGCCTGAGAGATCCGAAGTCATAAAAGAAGCGTTAGTTGTTGTAGCGCCGGACGATTGTGGTCCAGAGGCTGCTCACGACGCGCATTATGGCCTAAACCGGAATCGTAGACGTCGAGAGGCTTCCGAGGTGGAGAAAACGTCAAGGATGGATAAGGGGAAAGCGGTGAAAAGCGATGATCCCCCGAAACTTCCTAGACGCGAACTCCGCAAACCCTCGAAGGAAGTCAAGTTCACGGTGACGCAGGAAGAGGGAGGACCGCCGATACATATTGCTAGGCGCGTACGCCATCTTCCTGATGGACTAGGATCCTTGGGTGCTAGGGCCTTACACGTCAAAGTGAAAGTTGGGTCTCTCGAGTACGAAGCTATCAAGGCGAGGTTGGATTCTGGGGCCGACATCACTCTCATGTCCGAAGATTTCTGGGCGTCCATCCCAGGTCTCCCGAAGCCTAAAGAAGGAATACGCATGACCCTATATCACTTGACGGGTCAAGCGAAAGTCCTGGGCTACGTGAAAACACCTATCTTCATGGCTACTGAGGAGGGGGAAGTAGTTAGCTTCGAGATGGAGGCATACGTAGTGAGAAACATGCAGGTTCCTTTGCTCTTAGGAGAGGACTTCCAATCAGCTTACGAGCTCGGCATCCATCGATGGGGAACCGGACACAGCGATGTAAAAGTGGGGCGCTCACGCCATGTCATCCCCGCTTCGTCCGCGCACTCAGTGGAACTAGGTTTCGAGATTCGACGGGCCAGTATGGCGAAGTCGATGAAGAGACTACTGCCGGGTGTGTGGAGGAAGACGTATCAACGCTCTAAAGCGAGGATCCAGAGAGAAGGGAAAGTAGAGGCTCCCCCCGTCCTTGCAGCGCAGGACGTCTTAATCGCGGCTGGATCCGTACATAACGTGTTGATCACGGGCCCATTCGAGGGGAGGGAAGAGTGGCTAGTGGAGAAGGTAGTGATCGCGAACGACGACGAGAGCGTAATGGCTGCGCCAACGACCCTTATACGGTCGGCGGCACCTTACCTCCCTATCGCCAACCCTAGCTCGCGACCCTGGTACATCCGAGCGGGAGACATAGTAGGGAAATTGCATGATCCCCAGCATTTCGCAGATACTCCTCAGTCAGAGGAACACGAGGGCAGGATGATCGCGTCAGCAGAGGCTCTTAGCAGAGTGATCCAGGAGACATTACGGGCCCAGGATCCCGACAGTCTGCCTACCAACCCGTTGAGTTCAGACGACCAACTCGACGAAGATCACCATTGGGGTCCGAAGACCACCGCTCTAGCAGGCGAGTTCGAAGGTCCGGAAACGGACATCACGAAGATGGTGAACTTGGGCCCCGACGTACCGGCTGAGATCAGACCCCGTCTAGACGACGTTTTGCGCCGAAACGCGGCTGCATTCGGAGTCGGCGGTCGTCTTGGACACGTTAAGGACAAGGCACCAATCCCCGTAAAACCTGACGCTCACCCAGTCTCCATCCCAATGTACTCAGCCTCCCCCGCGAAGCGAGAAGTCATAGATAAACAGATGGATCTATGGTTTGAAAGAGACGTGATCGAGCCCTCGACGAGCCCCTGGGGGGCTCCTTGCGTAGTGGTTTTCGGTAATGGGAAACCACGGCTTGCGGTCGATTATCGCAAACTGAACGCGATGACGGTGGCGGACGAGTTCCCTATTCCTCGGCAGTCCGAGATCATCCAAGCTTTATCCGGTGCTCAGGTGCTATCGTCTTTCGACTTGTTGGCAGGATTTAACCAAGTGGAAATGGACGACGACGCCAAAGAGAAAACGGCGTTCCGCTCTCATAGGGGTCTATGGCAATTCAAACGCATGCCGTTCGGCCTGCGTAACGGGCCGTCTATATTCCAGCGAATCATGCAAGGAGTGTTAGCACCTTACCTTTGGTTATTCACCTTGGTCTACATCGACGATATAGTGGTCTTCTCGAAATCCTGGAACGAGCATCTCGTACACCTCGACAAAGTCCTGAGCGCCATAGCGGCTGCTGGGATTACTTTGGAGCCGAAGAAATGCTTCATCGGCTACTCCTCCATCCTCCTGCTAGGTCAGAAGGTTTCCAGACTGGGGTTGTCGACGCATAAAGAAAAAGTAGCAGCTATCCAGGAGCTAGCACGGCCGGGATCTGTGCTGGAATTGCAGAAATTTCTGGGCATGGTGAACTACTTCGCGTCCTACATCCCGTACTACGCCTACATTGCTAAGCCCTTATTCGGGCTGCTGGCCAAAGGAAGTAAATGGGAATGGCGTGCAGAGCACGAAATAGCGTTTTTGCAAGCAAAAGACGCGCTATCGGCGGCGCCGATACTAGGCCATCCCATCCAGGGATCTCCGTACCGATTGTACACGGACGCCTCGGATGTGGCCTTGGGCTCGAGCTTACAACAAGTTCAGCCCATGAAGGTCGGGGACCTGAAAGGGACCGCGGCCTACGACAAGTTGAAGACAGCTTGGGAAGCGAAGCTCCCTATGCCCAAGCTGTTTACAACGCTTACAAAGGAGGTGATAGAGATGGAGGTGGAGGATCAATGGGGGGCGTCATTGGATGAGTCGACGATACACGTAGAGCGTGTGATCGCGTACTGGAGCCGTAGTCTGAAGTCCGCAGAGCGGAATTATAGCGCCACAGAACGCGAGGCGTTAGGCGCTAAGGAAGCGCTTGTGCGTTTCCAACCTTTCATTGAAGGGGAACAAGTGATCCTAATCACAGACCACGCCGCATTGCAATGGGCGCGAGTTTACGAGAACACGAACAGGTGACTTGCGGCGTGGGGGGCAGTATTCGCCGCTTACCCGGGTCTGAAGATTATTCATAGACCGGGAAGGATACACTCGAACGTTGATCCGTTATCGAGGCTACCCCGAACGCCGCCGCACGACTCGCCGGTTCTCGAGGATTTAGGAACTATAGTGCCGGACACGGAGAAGCAGGAAGAAGCGCAGAAGTGGGAGGACCGAGAAGCTTTTGCGCCAGCTAAAAAGGCTGCATTTGCTATCTGGTGGTGGGAGGATGTGATAGATCGATACGCCCTCCCCATACAGACAAGAGCTCACAAAGCAGAAGAGCTAAGGAGAAGCCGCAGGGACGAGGAGGAAGAGGGCGACCAGACTCATCCTAGGCCAGTGGAGCGCGACGACGTTGCTGCAGACACTGAAGAGCAGACGGAAACCGTGGAGCGCGAAGAGATCGCAGCAGACACTGAAGATCTTCCGTTCGTGGATGGCGATCATTGGACATATCCTGTAGGTGTAAAGCCAGGGAAGGAGGTAGACGATTGGAATAAGCGGTCACACTTACTCATATCGGTTTCTCCGGAAGTCAAAAGACGATTCAGAGAAGCTTACCGAGAGGATCCATACTTCAGGGATCGCTACATCGAGGAAGTGCCCAATCCTGATAAGGTCCTCACTCCTTCTCGGTTCCAGAAGGGGAAAGACCATCTATTATACTTCCTCGACGCCGACTGGCAGACGCAGCTATGCGTGCCTCGTACGATGGTGAAATTCATCATGCAATGGATCCATGAATCGCCCCACGAGAGCGCTCACGCGGGACCGTTCAAGTTTGTGAACCGGCTACGCGAACTGTTCTTCTGGACCACAATGAGTCAGGATGCAGAGGACTTTGCGACTTCGTGCGACGTCTGCCAAAAGATCAAGGCAGACCATCGGAAGAAGATGGGAGGATTACGACCCTCACACGTCCCTGCTCGGCCTTTCGCTACAGTTTCGTTAGACTTGATCACTGGACTTCCCCAGTCGGGTAGCGAGAAGTTCACGGCGATACTGGTCATAGTGGACAAGCTCACTCGTTTCGCTACCATGATCCCTACACACACGAATCTATCACAGGAGGGATTCGCTAAATTCTTTGTGGATCGCATAACCAACGTCTTCGGCATGCCTGAATGTATCATATCTGATCGAGATAAACGATGGTCCACCGCCTTCTGGCGTTCCGTAGTCGCGCAATACGGCAGTGTACTGGCTCTGTCGTCGGCCCACCATCCCCAGACCGACGGGCAAACCGAGATTCTCAATGCCACGATTGAGCAGATGTTGTGCGCCTACGTCGCTGCAGATCGCTCCTCGTGGGCACAATGGTTGGGAGAGATAGCTTTTGCCTACAACTCGAACGTACATTCATCTACAGGCTACAGTCCCAACTTCCTACTATTCGGGTACAATCCTCGGGGAGCGGCTGGTCTTATAGCTCCTTCATCGGATCCCGTAGTGCGCCCCTTCCTCCCCAGCCAAAAGGGGGAAGACTTCATAGAAGCTCTTGAAAGCCATTGCAGAGCGGCTCGAGATGCAGTGGTCCTGGCGCAGGAACGACAGGCTCGCGCCTACAATAAAAAGAGACGTCCGGTGGAAAAGATTGAGGAGGGGGACTTCGTACTAGTCAACCCCCATTCGTTGGAGCTAGTCGACGTGAAAGGCACGGGCAAGAAGCTTGTTCAGCGAACTATCGGCCCTTTTGAGGTCATGGAGAAGATTAACCCCGTGGTATACCGTTTGAGGTTACCGGACACATATCCTATGCACCCGGTCTTCAATCTAGAGCATCTCAAGAAATACCATGTTTCTAAACCTGAGTTCGGGGAGAGAACCAAGCTCCCCGACACTCGCGACTATCTCGCGGCCACAGAGGAGTACGTGGTGGAAGCGATCCTTGGCCATGCCATCAAACCTCGAAGCAAAGGAAACCAGCGTACGTTCCGTGTACGATGGGAAGGGTTTAGCCCTGCGGATGACACCTGGGTGTCTGAACGCGACTTACGCAACGCGCCCGCACTGAAGCGCGAGTACCTGCGTCTACACGGTCTGTCTTAGCGCCTTCGGCCGTCAATCCGAAATGACGCGCTAGCGGCTTCGAAAGCCGCCGACACTGCAGGACAGTGGGAATTTAGTCATGTGACTAACTGCCAGATGGCTGTGCCATCACTCCGTCTTGTCTTCTACTACCACGGTTGAGCGCGCGCATACGCTGCTCCCTGTTGTAGTACGGTTGAAGCGCGCGTATACGCTGCTCCCACCCCTACCTACTTCCTGCCGCTCGAGTCTGTGCGAGAATGTCTAATCAAAACATTAACCCCCGCTACGTACATGGGAGACTTGCGTGCGACGCTGGGTATTGGGATCTACCCGCGGTCAACACCGCTATGCTGTTTGACTTGCGACAGCTGCCGCGAGTCACCTCCCGAGTAGTTCGTATCGGAGGAAGTGTCTTCGAGCTGTGGTCCCCGAATTCCACGCAGCTCCCCTTCTTACCTGGAGAAAGACGCCCGGACTTCACCATCAGCCTTCCGGAACCTCCACATCAACGGCGCTACGACGGGCATGTTGGGCGCCATGACTGCCTGTTCTTTCCGCAATACCTGTCTTCCTCGACTGCACACTGGCTGTTTATGAGGAGAGTCCTCAGCGTGGGACCCGAGGATGAAGCTTTCGACGCCTACCGCCCTTTGCACACCGTCTGGGAAGTGAATCCCCGATCTCCCCAGATGGGACACTTTGACCCCGGATTCGTAGCTCGATTGAGCGCTTCGTCGCGCCCTCGAGCAACGAGTCCAACGAACGGGGCAATGGACGGATCGGTCGTCCACCACGTGGATTCACCGTCCGTCGTACACCGGGGAAGCAGAAATCGTGGCCTTACTCGGCCTGCGATCTTGGGAAATGGCAGTAGACTTGGGTGTTGCGGTACAGAGAGGTCTCAGAGAGGTGGAAGGATGGGTCACCATGATGGAGGTCCGCAGTCGTCTCAACCCTCCGCTGGAGATGCTGCGACAGGCATCGATGCCCGTTGCTGACGAACAATACGTTGGGTTCTGGGCGAACGGGGTGCACGAGCATCCAGTTCTTCTACACATGCTGGCCCGCGTCCCGTGCTTCATAGTGCACGAGTACCCCTCATTCGCACCCTCCCGAGACGAGCTAGTCCCTTCGACACCCTCTTTCGGAAATCTCATCACGGGGACTGACGTAACCGTACTGCTGTCCGATGGTCCTTATCAGCGGATAGCCCGCACCGATGAGATGCGCTTGGACACAATCGGTGTGCGAGATGAGGGAAGGAGCCAGCACACGCTGGCCTTAGCCACCGATGAAGCTTGATCGTCGTCGCTGTACCTAGAGCAACTACCTGCCCACCAGCCCTCGATTCGATGGCAGGATCTAGTACCTGGAGAGGACCTTCCCAGGATGGTGGGTGCCTGGAACTCGAGAGCGCCGAAGTCGGCAGCACCGAGGTTACCGACCCCGCAACAGAGTGCGCCAAACATAGCGGCTGCACCTGCTGATCCTCTCCCGCCGCCATACTGGCCGTCAGCTCCTAATGCGTCTCAAGACAGAGCTGCGGCGCCAGAATGGGAGAAGCGGGTACTCCATCCAGACCACGTACCATGGATCGTTCCCCCTGTAATCCAGGAACCTTGGAGGAAGCAATGGGCCAAGTTCGAATTGGACGACTTGAACGGAGAGCCAGCCTGGTTATACAGGGGAAAGAGGAAGGAGCCCGCGACTAAGAACCGTTGGTACGACCGCAAGAGGGGAAGATGCTTGTACTTTGGGCGTTACACTCCCCCTCCCGGTGTCCTCGATGCGGAACGCTACGGTGCCCCAGTACCGCGGTACCCATTCTTTACGATGGACGGAGAGAGAGCGCGCCCCCAAGCCCCGTCCCTCTGGATGTACCCCTCAAAGGATCCCTTGGCCAGCGATGCCAATTCCCCGGTGGTAACGCCTCACTACAAGCGGTTACCTCTTCTCAGGAATCGAGAAGAGGAAGGTGTCAGTGGAGAAGTCGCTGGAAGCAAGGGCAAGGGAAAGAATCGGGACAGCGGGGAGGATTCACCGTCGGAAGGATCGGACGACGAGGGCATGGACATCTACGCAGATGGGGGCGCCATTATCGAGGCTGCCCCATCTAACGTAGTAGTAGTTCGGGGGCTGGCGGAAGACATCAGCGCAATCATGTTCCGGGAGCTAGCTGCTGATTTATTATTCGGCGCAGGAGCTCGCCCGTTGGCGATCATTCGGGGACAAGGGCTTATGTGGATACGCTTTGCTACCACTACTGAAGGGCGCCGAGCCTTCGGATCCCTCCCGAACCTAGCCATTGACATTCGTGCCGAATTTCGAGGGGACGGAGAGTTCGACGATGCGTTCCAGTATACGAGGGACGTGTGGACTCTGGACACCACACCAGAAGTAGTCGAACAGGAAAGAGACGCTCCCCCTCCTCCCTATGGTCTCCCTCCCCCTTTCGAGGAACTAGCCGTCGAAGTCGAAGCCCCAGCCTCGGGGTCGTCGATGATGGTCGAGGCCACCGCTCCCGACATCAGATCGGAAGCGGAATTCCCGCCTTTGCCGCTTGGGCCACAAGACATGCCCGAGCGGTTCGCCTCGCCGTCGCCGAAAGCAGTCCCGCCGGAGAGCTCTTCGAGTTCCTCGGACAACGGTAGCGCCTCGAAAGAGGACTCGGAGGCAAACCAGGCCTCGAGCTCTCAGATTGCCACACCATCCGCTGCCGCTCCTACGGAACCACGATCCATGCGAAAGAAAGGGCTTGCATACCGGGACCTGGCGGCTCGTCTGTCCTCGCCGCCCCCTACAAGTAGCGCTCCTGCTCGCAGTAGACCAATCATTCGTATGCCCCCTCTGGCTCAACGGCTGACTAATGCCCCGACGCCTCTGTCGCAGAGGATTTCGGGCCCGCCGCTCGCGTCGAGGCTATCCGATCCGCAACCCCGCTAACATTGGCATCGAGGATATCGCGCGCCCCGCGTGCGCGTACCTCTTCGCCTCCTCGTCCGCCTTTGAAGCGTTCCAAAGTGGAGGAGAAAAGCGTGCCTGAGGAACAACCGGCGCCGACACCCGCTCCCACCGGAAGGAAAATGCGGAGGGGTAAACGCTCAGGCAAAGCCAACTGGGAGCAAGAGCAGCTGTGGGCGGAGAAACGAGCTGAGTGGAAGGCCAAAGCGGAAGCCGAGGTTATGGCAACGGCCACCGCTGAAGCCCCCGTCGCGTCGACCTCGCAGCTGCAGTCGGGGGCGACAGACGACGCGCTATCTAGGGAGGACGCACCCTTCGCCCTCCCTGAAGCCGTGCGGAGCGAAGAGTCTACTTCGCTGCTGTTCGCAGACAACGACGAAGGCTGGCACGACGAGGATAACTTGGGTAGCGCGATGAATGCCGCTGCAGGCCCAAGTCGTCCTGAGGAGTTAGCGGCCGTCACAGCGATAACTTCCGAGGCGTGGCTAGCAGGTGAAGATGTCCTCGACTACGGCATGGACGACGGGGAATTCGAAGGCGATGCGGATATGTTTGACGCAACGGAGGAGTAGTCGGGCAGGAAATTGAGAGGCACGTACCCGTGTGGGGGGCTCTGTGACGCGTAGCGTAGTATATAGACACGGGCAAGGCCCCTTAATTTACTTATTTACTTACTTCGTTCTTGTATATGATTAGTCACTAGGATGACGTAATACATCGAATTACTTGCTGCAAACTACCATGTCCCTCAAGTGAAGCGACTAACGACGAGGGAACTACCCTATGCCCCCCTGCATGCCTGAGCATGCGTATAACTGCTCCCCGTACCTCCTAGGTCACAGGAGCCCCGACGGGGGTCATACGTCCCCTCGCCGATGGGTTACAACGGCGACGAGCGCCTGAGTCGGCGGCTCTCGCCTCCCCATCTCGCATAGTTAGCGCTCATAGCGGCTCCTATGCGAGATCCCTCCAGCCCAGCTGAAGCCCGAAGACCCCGTATCACAAGATGTAACAGAGGTCGTCAGCCATTCCTGCCTCAATTTGGTGGCGGAGCTGTACGTCGGCGATAGGGTCGACGTCTGCGAGGAGCGAAGCGTGTGCGATGAGGAGGGTGGCGTACTGATCAAAAGTCTGGGTCTTTGACTGCCGCATCGTGAGTACCTTCGCACGAAGCTCCGTCTGCCAATCTTCATCAAGGAATTTTTCGCGGAATTCAGCCATGAAATCGGCGAAGCTCAGCTTCAGAAGGCGTTCGCGGGTTTTTGCGGGGCGTACCCAGTTCGTAACGTGTGGGTCCTAAAAACAGCCGAGGATTGTCGCGACCTGTTTCTCCGCAGCGGTTTCCTTCGCATTGAAATAATTTTGGCAGGCGAGCTCCATTTCGTCGATCACGAGAGGCGTCAGTTCACCTTTGTGGAGGGTAGGCAATTTGGCGGAATGCTTCTCGACATACGCGTATTTCGATTCGTTCGTGGTAGACATGGCAGTGTGAGAGTCGGAGGAAGAATCAGATGAGATAGAAACACGTTTTCTTCGATGCGGAGGTGAACGTGGAGATGGCGGGGTGGGCGGGGACGACTGTGCCGGTGGGGACAGCGGGGCGTCGGTTAAGGGCGAGTCAGGTGGTGCCGTTGGCGAGTCCGGTTCTCGACCTGGTGAGGCGAGATCGCTCCGTGCCGCTCGGCGGGTGCGGAGGGGAGTGGGGGTTGAGGGCTTTCGGTACAGTTTGGGTGTGTTATGTTGGGTGACGTGGCACCTATATGACGGTGGTGAGCTCTGTGGCTCGTCGTCTAGGTGGGGCACGGTGCGGGAGCACGTCGTTCGCGTCCCAAATGGGGTGGGCGAGGGCAACGGAGGCCAAAAAAAAGAAAACGGGAGCAAAGCGGGGGCAAATCCGTAGATCTCCCGCTAAGCGATACACGCGAGGGAAAGATAAAAAAAAGTGGAAACTCACTATATCCTTGGAGAGGGATAGTGATAAAACACTAATAAGGCTCGGACTCGACAGATCTTGAATCGCAGTGTATTCTGGACGTCGAGTATGTAGAAGTAATGAACAAGAAGGAAAAGTAACAAGTGACATGTGACAAGTGAGTAAAATGGCGTAGCGGGTTTACAAAAAGATTCGGTTTGGACACCGATCAGTGGCCCGTGGCGTAGAATGTCAGCTATCGTATGAGTCAATATATGGAGCTTGTTTTTTGCCAGTATCTTGGTCGGATCTAGCATGGCGAATATGTCGAGAACGTTAGAGATCGCAGTTTTGACATCGACCTATTTGATTTTCAGAAACTTAAATGCGGAAAGTTTATATCGAACACACCAGATATTGATCCATGTTGTCGATTTCCGTATACCAGAGAAGCGGCAAGAGCTCTCCCATCGCCTTCCATGCCATGAATTGAAGCCCGTCAACCAGATCGTACATATGAAAGATGCAAGTTTGTGCCACTTGTTTAACTGTCTCCCGATCAACGAGTTCGCAAATTGCATAATATAATTTGCTCGGATGGAAGGGATAGATAATCCGACGGTGTTTGTTGCTTGAAGACGAAGGGTATAAGTCGATTTTTTGGCCGGAGTCCAGCTAGTGTGCGTGCTATGCCAGGCATACTTGATGATACCGAGCAGAATTGTGTAGAGGATTTCGATTGGCGTGTCTTTGGAGACGTCGAATCCTATTAGCAATATTAGAGTCAGTGAGTCGAATAAACTGTAGGCGTACCTCTGACTGAGAGAAACGGGTTATATATGGTCGATTCATTGGCCACAACCCAGTCCCGCAACTGCTTGACAATATCCGCGCTCTCGAGAGTTGGGTTAGATTTTTTGAGCTCACGGGATCGTTGGAGAAGATCGTTAATCCAGTAGTTTGTGTATGCGTCTTTCACGCCCGTTTCGGTTTGACGTGTTTCGACCGCAGCCTTGACGCCGAGACAGGCCAGTTCCACCTGCTTGTGTAATTCCTCCAAGGTCTCGGCAGCAGAGCGCGGAGCTCCTTCCTGTGTACCGTTCAGAAATTGAACAGGAAAACATTGCCTATCACCAACGAGCCTACCTCAAGCATGCTGTGGAAACCAGCATCCGTACGTTTATGCTCACCACACCCCCCAACCTTGCACTTGCGGCAGAAATAATTCCCCTTGGCCCCGATATGGCCAGTCATTTCGCTCCCCATTGGGTTATCGGAAGGGCCGGTGTTGACAAACACATGAACGGCAGCTTCTTGTTGAGTGCTCTGATCATAGACAGAGATTGGAACAGTATGGGTTGACCTAGGACTGCATTTCAGAATGGAACCACGGCACGATAATCGTCACGTACTCAATGTGTGATTTTATACCTTCAAACTGTTCCGAGGACGATGCATGGGGCGATGTGGTAATAAAGTGAGTGTGAAACTCTTGCTGCAAAATACGCCGAGGCAGATTCCGGTGGGTGCAGTAACAGTTGTAGTGTTTATTCCACGACTTCGAACGGTTCCCCGATACGTCGTCGAAGAACAAGTCCACAAAACTGGTATACAGTGGACGTCCATTTGCCAGTTCGCGCAGTGGATTAGGCATTTTAGAAGGATATTCTGCAGCCAACGAGGACTCTGAGGAGCGCGGTCAACGATCCACCAATGTGTTAAATCAGGGCTTACCATCCCAAGCTGTCGGAACCAGTTTCTTGAGCTCTAAATCGAAATAATTGTCAAGCAAGTCTGCAGCGCGGATCAAGATTTCCTCGGTGTCAACATGCACCGTTCCGTTCTCGTCGAGCGTCACCATGACAGCATCTGCATGCATCTCGCCCTTGTATATAACCCAGCAGAGAGGAATAACCAATGATCCGTCGCGCCGCCTAGCGAGCTCATCGACATAGAAGTGACGATGGCCATCCACGATCATCGGAGTAAGTGTGTCCCGATCAATATCACGCCGCCACTTTTGCGCATGCCAAGCTTCACTGACCGGTCCATCAGGGATCTCAGGGTAGAAATGGAGAAGGGCGCATGTAAGAGGATTGGCGTAGTCCTTGAATTCAACCTTCAGTACAGGTATTCGGTTGAAGAAAAGGCATCTTACCTTGGCTATGATTGTGCGTATGTCATTCAGATGAAATACGTTCCCTTGCGTTGACGTCCAAGGCACAGTAGGAACTCCTCCTTGGCTGTGCAGGTTCATTTGAACCTTTCGGAGAGCATCGAGGGAAGGAACATTTCGCGCTCCCCCTTCACGCAGAATCCAGAGGAACACCTTCATAAGAGAGTTTGATACTCGCTGACGCGGTAAGTTATCCAAAGTATCTAACAAAAACATCTATTCAAGGACACGGAATCAGAGCTCGATCTTGGCGCAGAAAGCAGGTCTTACCATTTTTGTTGGGTGTTATATCCCGTGCCGGAGGAAGGACAAAGTCCGGGAGGAATGGACTAGGTTCCGACACAGGGATTAAGACGGAGGGAGTCAAAGTGCAGGACGGGAATATGGTCAATCTATGTGACACTACACAGGTGGTGAGTGCACAACTACCTGGGTCTGCGTGACCATCAAACAGAAGGTTAGGGACCACCGGACGGGACGAAGAAGGTGTAGGCAACCACAGCGACGACGGAAGACGGAGCTGGTGGATGCCAAAGGGCGGACGCCGGAAGGCGGAGCCAAGAGAAGTCAAAGGGCAGACACCCATAGACACTGGAGGACGAAGGGCAGCGAAGGGTGGAAGCCCGGAAGACGAATGGTGGAAGATATAGAAAACCGGACATGTCCGGAATTAATGTGTCGACAGCAGGAGATCCGCGGGAATTAAAAGCGGAGGTGAGCGGAGGTTAGCGGAGGGAACCTCCACAACCGGAGGTTCTTCCCGATTAGGAAATGATCGGAAATATTCCGCGGAGCGGAAAACTCCTGGAGCGAAGACAAGTCGAATGAGCAAAGGATCGACAATGAATGAAGCGAAGATAATTCGACAGCCCGAGAGTAGGAACAATCCCGGAAACCAGGAAAAGCGGAGGATCGGAGGTTAGGTAAGCGGAGTTAAGCAGAGGTGAGGGCTCGACCCGAAACCGGAGCTAAACGGAGCTCAAAGGCTAAAGGCGATTCCGCCGGAAGAACCGGAAGGCTGGTATATGTCGAATATGAAGTGCTGCGATGGACCCGATTGTCGAGAGTCCAAATATGAGGTAACCGGAGGATGGACCGGAGGTAACCGGAGGTTTGACCCGGAGGTTACCGGAGGTTGCAACAGATCAAATGATCGAATGCCGAAGACAACCGGAGTGTATAACACATCCGGTGGCAAAGGCGGAGGAAGAAAGAATGAAGACGAAGTCAAAAGAAGACTTGTCGAGGAAGGATAAAGGAAGTAGGAGTGGCTCCATGAGGATCGGAGCTCACCATGTCAAGAGCATTTAGCACATAACATGTAATTTTGAAGCTAGTGTACAAGAGAGAGTATACTAGCTTTTATACTGACTACGGAGGATTCCGGAGAAGTAATGTAAAGGACAATAAGGACAATAAGAGTTCGTCCGCAAAAGGAAAGGAAGGTAAGACAATAAGTCTAAAGACAATAAGGAATGGCCATGAGGCGGGCATGAGGTGGGCATGAGGTATAGTGAGCATAAGGCATAGATCATAGAAGGCCGGAGAAATAGAGAATACTCAGTAATACCTCATTACATGAAGTCTGCGAAGCATTTCCGGGAGCGGAGAACCTCCGGGGACGGAGGACGAAGCGTGGGAATGCGGAGGTTCCGTGGGAAAGCGGAGGTACCGCGGGAAAGCGGAGGTTTCTCAGAAACGCGGAGGTTGTAGGAACATCCTGAGCACACAGAGCTATGCGGAAGTAGGATGTCGAGGAAATGCATGAGTACTGGAAGTTTGCGGAAGTAGCGCGGGAACATGAAGGGAGTGTGGTGACACCAAGTATGGTGATTGGGGAACCCATGCAGAGAAGTGCGGAGTACGCAAGGAACATGACGGTAAGGAATGGAATATGCTGTGAAGCATAAGAGATGTTGCCGCAGAGTTTCCGGAGGTTCCGGCAGGATGCGGAGCAAGAGCACCTGCCGGAAGCGGAGGTAATCTAAGAATAGATTGGTAGTAACCTCCGGGAAAATCGGAGGTTGCTTCCGGAGCGTGGGAACATCGAGATAAGGAGCACAGAAGTGCCCCTGGACGAATGGCATGAAGCCAGGAGATGATGCACTGAAGTGCGGGGGCTAGAGAGTGGTCGGAGGTTGACCGGAAGTAGGTCTAGGACCTGATGGGATGATATTGGGCCTAGGCGGAGGTACGAACAGTAGGCGACCAATGGGTAATCCCATTATGAGGAATTCGGATCGCCGCAAGGAAGTACGGGGAGGTACGACGGGAGGCGAATCCGTCGGGAAGTGTACTGGAACTGTATGGGACCATAGCAGGCTCTGACCGGAAGTAACCCGAACCGGAGGTAGTAGAGTGGCTAATGGGTAATCCCATTACAAGGAATGCAGATCGCCGGAAGGAAGTACAACGGGAAGGAAGTACGGAGGGAGGCGGATCTGTCGGAAGTGGACCAGTACTGTATGTGGGAATATCACAGGCTCCGACCGGAGGTGACCCAAACCGGAGGTAGTAGAGCCCAGAAACCCGGAAGTGATGGGACCATAGGAATATTGATGTATGTTCACCAGGAACACAATCAGAAGGGAAGTGG